>LOEQ01006529.1:119860-134219 GCA_001685075.1 Bramus lutescens | reverse complement strand
CAGAACTGAATGCTGGGAGGAAGAAAGCAGAGTCAGAGAGAGCCACCATGGAGCCGCCAGAGTCAGACATGCTGAATCTTTCCCAATAAGCCACTGCCACGTGGCAATATAACAGATTAATAGAAATGGGTTAAATCAAGATGTGAGAGTTAGCCAATAAGAGGCTAGAGATAATGGGCCAAGCAGTAATTTAATTGATACAATTTCTGTGAGATTATTTCGGGGCTAAGCTAGCCGGGCGGTCAGAATGAACAAGCAGGCCCCTCCCTGCAACAACCATCAAGACCACTGGAACCAAATGATGGGAACAAAAGATGTCACTAGGAGAAAAATGCAGAAAGGTTCTGAGATGTGAGTGTAGAGTCGTCTGCCTGGCTACAGTGTGAAGGGTTCTGCCTGAGGCACAGCCTCTCTGAAAGCTCCTAAAATGGTTTCAGCCATGATGAATGTCACTCCAGTTCTAATCTGCAGGGCTTCAGGAGCATATCAGTCCACAATGCTGACACTGTAGGAACACAACAGAACCAGGAAATGTCATCTACCAGGCACACCACAGCTCTCCAAGGGAACATAATACATTCTGTTGTAAGGAGGCCACTAGTTCGTTCCCAGCCATTTAACCCCGAAGTAATCACACAGAAACTGTATTAATTAAATAACTACCTAGCCTATTAGCTCTAGCTTCCTATTGTCTAGCTCTTACATATTAATTTAACCCATCTCCGTTAATCTATGTATCACCACAAGGCTGTGGCTTACTGGGTAAAGTTTGGGCATCTGTCTCCAGTGGAGCTACATGGCTTCTCTCTGACTCTACCTCCTTTCTTCCAGCATTCAGCTTAGTTTTTCCCACTAACCCCTATTCCATGCACAGGCCCAAGACATTTTTTTTAATTAACCAATGGTATTCACAGCATACAGAGGGGAATCCCACATCAATATTCTCCATAACTATCCCCATTTCTGCCAAAGATCATCACAGTAAGACCAATTTATTTTAGGCTCATTAAATATAAGTTGAGCACTTAATGGTAGCTCAGAAAGTCCTCTGGCTCGATGGGTTCTATCTATATCTACTTGGTTGCAGCTTCCACACATCTAAGCCACAAAACACTAGAAAGATAAGCTTTTTAACTATTTTGAGATGTCCTGAGAGGCCTCTGAGATATCCTAAGGTTAGTACCAAAAGAACTCTGTCTACAATTTCATTGTAAGAGGCTGTCAGAGGTTTAAAACACTTTATTAAATAAGATTACAAATCACCATGAAGTCATACTTAGTTACCCAAAGTTTCAAATACAAGATCTAAAATCAATTCAGAAATTTATATAGTGGTAGGAAAACCTATTAATCCTAAGAAGATGCTTATCTTCCTTGGGCAGAAAGCTGGCAGTTGCTGCGGGGAGTGATTTTGGTGTTAACATTTAAGCTTCCTACAAAGGCTTCAGATCAGATATAAGTGCTGACTGCATTCTTGGAGGAGTCATCATCATGCTTGAAGCAGCACATACATTACACACATGCAAGCAAATGCACTACGCCCATTCATACTCTTCCACTTTCATTATACACACGCATTCCCATACGTCTTAACACATGTGCACACACACACACTTCCGTGCCCTCTGCAGGACACACGTGCACACACACACTTCTGTGCCCTCCTGCAGGACGCACGTGCACACACTTCCATACCTTATGCAGGACACACGTGCACACACTTCCGTGCCCTCTGCAGGACACATGTGCACACACTTCCGTGCCCTCTGCAGGACTCATGTGCACACACTTCCGTGCCCTCTGCAGGACACACGTGCACACACTTCCGTGCCCTCTGCAGGACACATGTGCACACACTTCCGTGCCCTCTGCAGGACTCATGTGCACACACTTCCGTGCCCTCTGCAGGACACACATGCACACACTTCCGTGCCCTCTGCAGGACACATGTGCACACACTTCCATGCCCTCCCACAGGCCCTGACTACAATGCCAGAACAAATGCCCATCCCTGATTCCAAGTGAAGACAACCAAGGAGGAAGAGGCTCTTTCACAGGGTGGGGCCCCTTCCTTCTCCCTCTGGGAAAATAGCAGCTTCCTTACAAAGACCCAGATTGAGGCCACACCTTGGTGCTTGTGACAGCAGCTGCTGTCTGCTTGTTTGGAACAAACCACTTGCTTTTTAATCTCAGTTTTATTTACCATTTGTCTGTCTCCCATGATAATCACAAATGGATAGGCAGTTTTCTTAAGGTCAAGGTCCAATGGAATATTCCAGATACTGGTTCCACTCTGGCTTCATGAGTGAGCAGCAACCACCTCTCCAGTACAGGGATTAGCATGGCTTCTCACCCACACAACAGGCATTCCTTCCCAGGTTTTGTTTCTAGCAGTAGCTCAGGAATGAGGAACTCAAAGTCTTAGTCTAAGTTTGAAATCAAGTCCCTGTGGAAACTGCCAGGTCGTCTGGATTTTTGCTAATGGCCTACTGCATTTTGGGTGTTTTCCGCTGCCTCAGATTCAACTTCTTGTGTACCCTCACCAAACTGCTGACAAATGGATGCCAAAGTATTTTGGATTCACCCAAGAAAGCTAAAAGAAATCGAATGGACTTTACAGAAGAACAGAAGATTCAAAAATCAAAGCTCCCTCAGAAGCAATGGGTGTTGCAATGTGTTCTCTGTCAGCAAAATCACTGTAAGGTCCACCTCTGTCCTATGCATTCAAAGACAAGATCCTGTGGGTTGTGGTCACTGTCCCAGAGTGAGAGCAGGAGGAGGCAGCAAATAGGCAGCACACAGAGATGTGAAAGCCTGGAGGCCTGTCCCTCACTGTCCCTGATGGACCCTGGAGTCACCCCCCACTGGAGTTGTGGCCAGGATCTCTTCACAGATCCACATAATCCTGTTCCTTACTCCACACTACCAAGTTCCCTGTTTTCTGTCTGGAAGCCAAGAGACTGTAGGAATGGTCTCCCAGGGCAGGGTGGTTGTTAGCTGATGCTAACAGGATGCTGTCAGATTCTCATCCTTAGATAATTACTATTATTAATACACCATTCCATTCCTGAGCCCCCGGTAATGAACATGCTACACACACCTATCAGTCTTGTTGAGGCTGACTGGTATATGCTTTGGGATACACTGTAAATATTTGTCACTCGTATTGGTTTTAATAAAACATAGATTGGCCAGTAGCTAAGCAGGAAGTATGGGTGGGGGTGACCAAACTAGGATAATTCTGAGAAGAGGAAAGACAGATGTGGTTACCAGTCAGATGCAAAGGAAGTAAGATGAGAATGCCTTACTGAGAAAAGGTACCAAGCCACGTGGCTAAATATAGTTAAGAATTATGGGTTAATATAAGTTGTAGGAGCTAATTAATAATAAGCCTGAGCTAAGAAGCCAAACATTTTATAATTAATATAAGCCTCTGTGTGTTTCTTTCAGACTGAACGGCAGCAGGACCAGGCAGGACAGAAACGTCCATCTACAGGTGTGAATTCTTCCACAGAGCCTGGTCAACACTTCCTAAAGCTAAACTGGGTTTTGAAGTCTACAAAAGCCAGAGCCCAGACACCAGCAGATGAAGGCATAAGTCACAATACAATCCCACACCAGTTTGGAATTATGATTAATAAAAGGGTTATTTATTAAAGGGGAAAAACTTACACATCACTGTCCTAGACAACAGCCCTCGGCACAACCAGGAACAGAGTCTATCAGCCTAGTGGACTGGTGTCTTAAAGGCTATTGACTGAAGGAGCAGAAGGAGCTCCCACAGCACCCTCCTCTTTTGTTGAAGTAAGAGAGTTCCAAACCCAATACAAAACTATGTACACAGGAACAGATACCAAGTATAAGATTAGAATTACAATAGCAGAAACAATATTAAGCAAGGAACATATGCTAAATGTTTTAATAATCATTCTATCCTATGGAGTCTAAGTCTTGTATAGGAAATGGCTTGACTAGATCATAAGAGGTAACTATGACTAGCTAATCTTCAACCCTATTGATGGCCTGAGAAGGGAGATAATATTACTTGAGCAGGCAGAAAGTACAATAAAGCAGCTTCCAAAGCGAGCAATATATGATGAAGACAATTAGCTACCTGAGCAATCACTCAAAGTCTCATTTTGCAACATTGAAGCAACCAACTTTGGCTGTGGCCTAGCATAATTGACAGACCATTTTCAAAGACAGGAAATTTTTCAAAACTGTCTTATCCTGTCTTGGCAAGATTTGACAGTCCTGCATATCCAAGCAGATACCTCCTGGTCCCCCCATAAACATCTTGGAGTTTCTACACAATATAATGAGGACATCTTTTATTTTAAAATACCCGCTGCTTAATACTTTGCAGTACTGCTGAGAAAAGACCACTGACCAGAAGGACACTGTGCTATAACATCATTCAGCACCCTTTCTGTCCAAGTCAGGAATTCCCTTTGCATATCTCTGAAGCTCCCAAGGCATTTCTGAAATTCTGTCATGGCTGCTGGCAAAGTTGCACTGGCATCTTTGACTCAGACTCAGACAGGAGCCAGCCTGTCCATGAGAGGGGCTGTAGACTCTGCTGCACACCAAGCCTCAGGCCTGAGAGTGGAAAGATGAAGGATGTAGTATACATAAAGACTGAGGCATATCTCTATGCTCCATGCTGCTGCCAGAGGCCATGTTGATATCCATGGCTTGTGCTGCAATAGAGGACCATGATGATGGTCATGATTCATGCTGAGGCCAAGGGCCATTTTGATGTCTCTCATCTGTGTTACCACCAAAGGCCATGTGGATGTCTTTGGTCTTTGCTTCCACATGAATCCATGTTGATTTCCAGGACTCTTGCTGCTGTCAGAGGTCATATTGATGCCCATAGCCTGTACTGCCTAGAATGTGTCTGCCATGATGGTATCCACAGTCCATGCAGCTGAGGGTTGTGCTGATGTCCATGGTTTATACTCCCACTGCAGACCATGCTGAGGTCTATGGTCCATGCTGTCACCAGAGACCATAGTCCATGCTGCTGCTGACTGCAAAGAGCAAGGAAGCTTCTTTGGCAGTGGTATTGATAACTGCAGATCCACAGTTGAGAAGGAGAGACATGGAAGGCTTCTGTGACAACCTCCCCCCTTGCAAAAAAAAAAAAAAGAAAAAGAAAAGTCTAGACAGATGGGAAACAATTGAAGATAACTCTTTAAAAAGTGTGACAGAGATGCTGAAATGTAGCCCTCTCAAGCCAGGTTCCAGAAGCGATTTCACAGCCATATGCACTTCTGGAGTCCTTAGGAATTGCTCCACCACTGGCTTAGAGTCAGCAGCAGAGGGTAAATATACTTTTCCTTTAAGATTTGTCAGTGCAGGTGGAAAAGAATGGCAAACCCCTCACCGTGTCAAAGGGAAGCAGGACCTGCCAGAGGGATGGTGTAGAAGTTCCTTCTGTTTGTGTGTTGTTTTCATTGGTTAATGAATAAAGAAACTGCCTTGGCCTAGTGGATAGGGTAGAACGTAGGTAGGCGGGGAAGACAGAACTGAATTCTGGGAAAAATAAAGCAGAGTGGAGAGGCACCATGGAGCCACCAGGGAAAGACATGCCAAATCTTTCCTGGTAAGCCACTGCCACATGGCGATACACAGATTGATAGAAATGGGTTAAACTGAGATGTAAGAGTTAGCCAATAAGAAGTTAGAGTTAATGGGCCAAGCAGTGTTTTAATTAATAGTTTCTGTGTGGTTATTTTGGGTCTAAGCTAGCTGGGTGGCTGAGATCCCCTTTTGCTACATGGGATGAACAAACAGCCTGGCTCTCCTTGCAACAGAGGAACAGTGTCACATCAGTAGGATGGGCACAGTTCAGTTCTTACCACTCATTGACCTTGTGTTGGGTAGGGCTCTCCAGTGGACATGATGCTTGGAAGTAAGTCTTGTCCCAAGTTGTCCCTGTATTGGTTTCTCTTCATTGTGTGTCTATCACCCTACATATACGGCAACAGATAAGAGTCATACTTGGCTCTCGTACCTAATAATCTGGTAAGAGCTGTGGAATTGTCAGTCTCACTATGTCTGGACTAACATTTCAGACTGCTCATTCATCTTCCAGTTGCACAGATCTGAATAATCACACAAAAACTATATTAATTACAACACTGCTTGTCCAATGGCTTAGGCATATTCCTAACTAGCCCTTACATCTTAAATTAACCCATTTCTATTAATCTGTGTATCATCACAAGGCTGTAACCTACTGATAAGGTTCTGGTATCTGTCTCCTTCTCCATCTACTATCTATTCATCTATCTATCTCTGTTCAGATTTCCCATCTGCTTTACTCTGCCAATAAAATCAACATATATACAGAAGGACATCCCACATCATCTCCCTTTTCTATCTAAATAAAAAGGAAAGTTTTTTAACTTTAACATAGTAAAATTACATATAACAAAACAGTTTTCAAGTAAGAATATAGTTACAATATTTAATCCATTTACATTTGACAAATTAAGCAAAATACTTTATCATCTATCCTATCTTTGTGAGTCTAACATCTATAATTTTTAATTATATATTACATTTTAAATGAGCTGCACAAACACAATACCTTAAACAAGACAAGAAATATACATATAACAAAATTGATCTTAAATTTGTATCAATAAACCAAGATCCATACCAATGTAAAATATTCATTTCTATATCATATCCCCCCTCTTTTTTAGAAAGAGATTGACTGTGACCATTTTCCACTTATAATCAACCCCCTTTAAATGAAAACAAACATTTATGAACAACCACTTTGGGAATTTGGGCATTGTTTTCTCCGAACTGCTTCCTGCATCAACTTTACACAGTATAATAGATAGCAACAGGAATGTTTAGTGTTCTAGACTAGGAAGATGTCTGCCTACTTCTTTGCCCAAGTGGTAACTCTAAGGTTTGAGAGGAAAAGGTGCACTATATCACAGGCACGACAACAGACATCTGAAGGATGTCTCCGAGGGAGTCTGGGACACACCACGCAGACAGGTGAGACTCTGACTCCAGCTCTTGGTTCAGCTTCTACATTTACAGATCATGGAAGGCATTAGACTCTCCCTCCAACCATACCTGTTAAGGAATAAGGTATTACTCTCTTGACCATTTTTACTAGTATGGTGCACTATAGACTCTGGGTTAAAGACAATAAAAAGCCTGCAATGACAGTGTGCCTGTAAATCTGCACACAGCCCAGCCCAGGACCAGGAAAGCACCTCAGTGTCAGCAACGTGTGTCTCTCCTGGAAACGAGGCTCCCATTTCGAGGAGGAAGCAACCTTGAAGACTAACATTCCTCCGAACAGGGTACAAGCTCCCAGAGGCAGGAGTAGGGGCCCAACTGCCTGTGCCAAGAACAGAGAGCCGTCCTGTAACTGTGGGAGAAAGGGATGCTTGGTGCCAGGTGATTCTCTAGTCGGTAACAGATCAGCACTCATGCAATTCAAAGCAGTTTTTAAACTAATCAAAATGCAATATCCAGAGATATAAAAAGCAGGGAAGAGAAGGAGTGAGGGAGAGAAGAAGGGAGTTCCTTCCAGGAGGTAACCCCAAGAATCTAGCAGGCTAGCAAGCTCCATGCCAGATAAACATGCTAAGAATGTGATTTCTTCCCCACAAGCAGGAGAGAGCCTCCATAGGCTCTGTCTCTAGTACTTGCTTCCATTCCCAATGAGTAGCCTGTTTATCACCGAAACCCTTGGAGGTTGCCAGCAGATGAAAGTTGTGCATTTGAGGTGCATATGACCCAGGTCTTACTATCGTCTTTTATTGGTCTCGTTTTTGGTAATTCATTGTTACCCAGCTTCTCCAGAAATGCCGTCTCTGGGCTGGAAGAATGTTCACTAAGAGGAAATTTGTGATTTGGACATAGCAGGCAGGAAGCAAAGGCTGAGCACTCCCACATCAGTCTACCTGAAACAGTTAATTTTGTCAATTGACACTTTAGGGTGCCATTCATTTGTTCAATCAATCCAGAGGATTTAAGATAGGAGACACAGTGAAAATGTTGTGTGACAAGCAAGATTTTATGAATACATTTATCTCTGTAGGAGGGTGTGCGTATAGGTGTTTGGGGGAGTATGGTACATGTATATATAGAGATGTACATGCACACATGTGCTACATATATGCATGTGGAAGCCAGTGGTTAATGTCTGGTGTTATTCCACAAGACATTTTTTGAGACACTTTTTTTGAAACCCAGTCCTTCAGTTGGACCTGAAGCTCTCTCATTGCCTTTGGGTGGCTAGCTGCAGAGACTTTTTCACTTTCTCTATCCACCTAGGACAAGGATTAAAAGCCACACTCAGATTTTTGCATGCAGGGTATCAAACTTGGGGCCTCACACTTGTTCAGCAAGATTGAGCTATCTCCTTGGCCCTGCTGCAAGCAGGTTTAAACCCTCATCTAATAAAATGAGTTCCATGATCTCTGTGTCATCCAGCAGGAATGCTTCCAGTGGGAAACATTCCTTCTAACAGAATTTTTACCACTAAGGCAGTAGCTTTCCAGTAAAAAAAAAAAAACAAAAACAAAAAACAACCCTTCAACCCAGTAGGAAAACATACAAGATAGCATTAAAATATATTTATACACTTATGTCAGAGGCATTTGGCATTTGGATACAATCTAATTGCCAAACTTCAAGTGACCTACATGGTAATTGCGAAACATCCTTGTGCCCCATAAAATAGTTGTGAAGGGTTGTGCTTAGGGCAAACAGAATATCTTACATATACCACGTGAGCTATTGCTGGGGAGGATTTCCAAATATATAATTTTTTAATCTATGAAATTTGTTTCTCTGTTTCCCAGTTGATTTAATTATGTATGTACTTCAAAAGAGCCAACCAGACACTCAGGAGTGTCATGGGCATCCCATTAGGATGCAAATAAAGATTGTTTTGGAAATTAGATTTACAGCCCTGCTGTTTTGGCCCATCTCCTTCTTGTGTTGTTATCGTTCAATATTTGACAAAATCAAAAAAAAAAAAACCTTTTGTTTTTAGGTCAATACAACGACCTGAATTCATTCAGCAAATCCTAGAGATCTAGAGATGGGTGAAGGAATCCTATAGTCAAGGACTGTTGATCATTTTGGTTCTGGAGGGTATAGATAGTGTTAAGATCTCCTCTCCTCTTGGCTTTATCTTTAAAGAGCTGTAAAAGTCATTTCATTTAATGCAGAACTTCCTCTTGGGAAGCACTAGAAAAGTTCAGAAGGGAGGGAGGGAGGGAGAGAGGGANCTGAAGAAGGCAGGTAAGGAAAGAGGGCTTCAGGGCTAAGGAGAGTTAGGTCCTTCAGAATTCATCTTTGTCTTTAAATTTTTCACGTATGAAACTATCAACACAAAGCATGCCTTCCCCACAAAACGGAAGAGAGTTGATTCTGGTGTGAATATGAGCGGCCATGGCTCAGGTATACAGCTCCAGGTTACCGCCAAATTTGTGTTCCAACATGGAAGCAGTCTCACGAACTTTTGATCCTCATGCCATGAATGTGTTTGCAAGCAATACACATTTCAAACACGTCTGGGAGGTTGCAGAAAAGCCATGAAATCTCTGCTGTAGGTCTTGGGTGTTCTTGACGTAGTTGATGAAGACCAGTGGGTTAGTTGGTGGACGTTACTACATTGCAAAGGTTTTGATAATTGTAAATATATTAATGTTAGCATAGACACAGAGGTAGGCAACAAATGGTGATTAAGAGAACTAAATCAGCTCAAGGTGATTTAACTCTGGATGTGCAACATTCCAACTCCACCCAATCACCAAGCTCTCTAGTCAGTCAGCCTTGTAGAATCTTTGACGTAGCAAAGGCTGCCACGGTTTTAGTGGTTTGTGGGGAGGGGCATGTCAGTTTACAGTATCATATGTTAAGAAGGAAACAATGGTCCTTTCTCAGGATTACAGTCTGCTTTATCCAGGACAGTACTCATACCTAGCTTCAGGAGGTTTTCCCCCTATGTGAGATGGTAGCCTGTACTTTAAATTGAGTCGAGTAAAATGTAAAAGTGATTTCTCCGCTGGCTCTTTTAAATCAACAAATAGCAAACAAACTAACCGAAGCTATTTTTAATTAATCTCATTTTATCTTTTATCCTTTTTTTTTGGCTCCAAGTCATGAGAATAACTTCCTGCTATAGCAAATCCTCTAGGATTGAATTAAAATTTTTTTTATTATTTTAGAAGGGCAACTTCTACCATGGAGGCCCATCTACAAAGAAGGGCGACTTCTACCATGGAGGCCCATCTACAAAGAAGGGCGACAGTCAGGCTTGGAATACCATGTCTGTGAGTCCCTCTTCCTTCTCCCAGCCCACACACGGAGATGTAGACAATCCCCACCTCTGGGACCCTCCTGTGAGGACTGAGCATGGGACAAATTGTTCTCTGCGTCTGTCCCCAGGAGCCAGCTCCCTCTTCCAGATCTCTCCTTTCTCAACATGGCCCTCACTTCAGAACACCCAGAAAATGGTCTTTCCACCTCCATCTGAGTCCCCAGCAGGATGGCTGTCCCAACCCAGATTGTGTTGGCATTCTGCTGATCCTCAGGAATACGAGGACCTGGCTGCATGGGTTTCATTGATGTCTTCGGTGTTTCCTCACAACGCCCACCTAGGGTTTAGAGCAATGTGGATATTTTCTGGTTCAGATTCTTCCAACTTCTGCCTGTCACCTGTCCCATGGCCAGCAGCACAACTTCAGTATTTTTTTTCCAGCGGCACCGACTCCCACAGCCAGTTTCCCCTTAGTTTCTTTGGGCTGTCCTGATAAAATTCCATACACAGGGAAGCCCGTGAAATACAAGATGGAAACCCAGCATCTGAGGAGGACCTGTCCGTCTACGACCTGATATGACAGAAGCGGTCACAGGTCTTTCTCCGTGCCCTTCCACAAGGACACCGTGTCCTTCAATGAGGCCCGTGCTCTGTTGTGGTTAACTGTCCTATTGGGGGTCACGTGATGTGTGGAGTGAGCTGATTGCCCTGTGGAGTGGGCCCTCGGGCTGTGTCCTGCCGGTGGGAGTTTGTCATTGCCTGCTCTTTCTCTGTTGATTTCTGCCACAGATGAGAAAGCTCAGGAGAAAGAGTTACTCTGTAGTGTGTACCATAGGCCATCACATGCGAGCTCACCGGATGATTTGTAGGGGATGATAGTAAGAACTTTAGTCACCACCATCCCCCACGGAGTGATTGCTATTCCCTTGCATCCACCTGCCAGAAACAGAAATCAGTGTTGGGCCCTCTGTTTAATAGTCTCCGTCAGTGAATATAAGTGGCTGCCTCGAGGCTTGTTGGTGTGTTAGGCTCTTCCATCCAGAGGAGCCCCAGTTCATCTTTACAAGGCTAGCATCTTCTTTTGGCCCATCCTGACAGTCACCAGATATCCACACAAAAGTCACCCTCCGATTCCACAGCACCAACACTCGATCAGAGCAGCAGGTCCCCATCTCATTCCACCTGCTGCAGGGAACTCGATATCAACCTTCGGAGTGTCTCGTCAAAGATACAGAGGATTCAAAGAAGGCTGGTATCAGGCACCAACAAGATTGCTCTCATGACTCCTCTGGGTGAATTCCAGATATGTGGCTGCAGAGCGTGAGGCCTGGGACTCCCAAGTGACCCAAATCTCCATCAAGTTGCAGATGATAATGGAGTAAATTGTGTTTATTTATCAGCCCCTCTCTACAAAGCTGCTAAATATCTCCTTAATGGTGTGTATTACTATCCACAATTCTGAACTCCTGAACTGAAATGAAATCATTTAATAAGTCTACTTGGAAAAATGTAAACCTGAAACAAATGAAAATCATGACCCATGGCGTGAGCATCGTATGTGTGGTGTTTTGTATGTGTCTAGTCTACTTAAGGATACAGAATGAGAGAACCATTTCCAGGATATTTTTATAAATAGCATGAATGGGTTTGTGCCTTTTGGTGTGTTTATCTAGCCTGTTATTTTCAGAAATCTTCTTGGGAAACTGAGATCAAGTTGTTTAAATATTTGCAGAATCTGATTTTGTAGGCTGCCAACCTTAGGGTATGTCTATAAAAGCTAAGCAGTATTATGGATGTGGGTTGGGAATGACTTTGAAGTCTTACTTACTGCAGACACTGAGGCCCCAGAACAACCTCCCTGGCAAGAGATGAAGTATACTCACAGTAGAGGGTGGACATGCTTAGAGTTTTAGATTGTCTAATGGTTTCACTCCTGACAAAAGCAGATTCATGATATCATGGACAGTTGGACTTAATGATGAACATCAAAGCCCAGGACCAAGTCTACACCCTACAGACCACTGAGGTTTTCACGTGTGCTGCACCATAATGTCTTGTTTCCTTAAAGGTTATTCTAAAGATACGCATTCCCTTTGAAAAGTGTTCAAAAAATGTCAACAATCAAACCAATTTATGTACATGAATATTCATAACAGCATAAATCTCAATTGTCAGAGGTGGGAAAATACCTAAGAGTTCATCAACAATGAATCAATGGTATATCATTATAGTTGAATATCATTCATCCTTTTAAAAAGACTGGGGCTTTGATTCACACTACAAATGGTTGAACCTTGTGAACTTCTGCCAGATAAAGCCAGGCACAGGAGAACTCTTACATTTAAATGGACTGCCGAGAGCAGGAAAATCCAAAGCAACAGAAGATTGGCAGGTGTGAGGGCCTGGGGCTCTGGGAATGTCTATGTAACTGGGGATGATAAAATATTGTGGACTTTTCAATGGATAGTGGAGACAGTTAAACAATATATGAACACCCTAAAAGCCAACAATGTGCTCCTTATAAAGTTAATTTTAAACATGGCCAAAAGGGAACCTGATACACCATGGTGGGGATGCTAAGTAGTCCAACCACTATGGGAACCAGCATGAATTCCCCCAGAAAACTAGACACGTGTGCGTCATCTGGCCCAGCTGTTCCACTTCTGGATATTTACCCAAAGAATTCCAGCTTGATCCATTTAGGAAAATGTATAGATCTGAGGATCACCATATTAGCCAAAACATATCAGTTCCAGAGGGACACATACTTATGTGTTTTCCTGTCTGTGGGTTTTAGTCTTGTAGATACATAAACCTGTATGTGTGAGGATGATATGGAAGCTAAGGCAAACTGTCTAGAGGAAAAAATATGCTCCAAAAATATTACATGTGCCATAAAAATGGCCTTATATAACCCAGTACAGTAAGACAAAAATCTAACAGTAACAATAACAATAACTAATAAAGCTACCAATGGCATGCTATATGACTTTTTTTTTACAAGTTTAAAGTCAAAGGCAAAAGAAACTAGGGGCCTTTTTAGAAACCCCCATAGCCACAGGAGATACAGTCTGCTAGATGAGACATGAGCGTGTTTGGGGCCACCCTGCAGGCTGCCTTTTCAGACCACTCAGGCTTCACCCCACTAAAGAACAAGCCACACAAAATGCTTCACTGGCTCAATGAGATGCAGGAGGCGTGGCTGTACAGCAGAAGTCACTACCAGCCCTGTCCTACAGGGGTGGAAAATGAGAGCAAGAAGCAACCTACTCTTCCAGTCAGAGCAGGGTCAGAACCCGGGCTCCCACTCTGGGTCTGTCTCCAGACCATCACTGTGCTGTGTAGAAAAGGACACATATATAAACATATAGAGCCGCAAAGCGTGGTTTAAATTTACAGATGCGTAAATGCATTCACTTGGCCAAAAAATGCATTTTCTAATTAAACCATCCTCTGTAATGACCAAGCACAGAATCAGCCCCCAGTCTCTTCAAACAGCAGGGCAGGATGCCACACTCGGGTGGTCTTAACTGTTGCCACGGGGTGGGGGTGGACATAGACACCCACACCCAGAGCTGTGCAGGCCAAAAGCTAAGCTATCAACAACAGATTTGAGATTTGACTGGGCCCCAAGGTACATGGTTTTCCAAATGCATGTGGATGTGGTGCTTGCTGCTATATCAGGACTGTCCACCAGCATCTTGGCTTCCTCTCTTTGTGTGTCTGCTTTCTTTGCCATGTCAAGAACAAATAAATATAGCTTTCATTGTCCATTTTTCCCATGTACTCACACACAGCACACACACCACCACCACCCCACACATGCACACACACATACACAAAGCACTTAATGAGACCAAAGTATAATTTCTTACAAGACATGTGAGGTATGTGGATGGTAAGTGGGCCTATGATGTCACAGGACCAGACGGAAACATGTGACCAGTACAAGGAAAGGAAACTGAGGATGATCCCTTCCCCTCCTTCTGCAGCACTGTGGGTAACACGCAGAGTGCTCGATGAAGCTAGAGATCTCTGACACACCAC
>LOEQ01006529.1:92595-107829 GCA_001685075.1 Bramus lutescens | reverse complement strand
CTGCTGCCTACTGCCACCGGGGATCTTGCAACATTTTTTAAAAATCATAAAAATAATAGAGTCAGGAGGGCAATCCAATGAATACTGAGTTCACCCACATTTATTTTCCATATGCTTATATACCCCACTCCAAAAAGGAGGGAAGAAGGCAAAAGACTAATGTTTTTATTGATTTTTTATTGAGCTCTACATTTTTCTCTGCTCCCCTCCCTGCCTCGCCCCTCCCCTTCAACTCTCTCCCAAGGTCCCCATGCTCCCTACGTTCGGGAGATCTTGGTAAAAGAGTAATTTAACATGATACAAAGAATAAATGGAGCAATTACCTCCTTAATACCTAAAGCCTCAAGCAACTATACCCTGAGTTAAGTATTCTAAGTATTCTGGTGTTTAGGAAGTGCAGAGACCACACCTTAGGCCAAGCACCCTGTGGGCAATCACTCCCAGGGTCAATCCTACTGTCCTATCATTGAAGAAGCAGGAATAGGCCTGAACTCTCTGACCTTTGGCCAAAGTGTAACAGATTCACCTCTGTGGGCCATCTTAATACCCAAAACACCAAGTAACCACACCCTAGGCCAGGATATCTTGTTTGCAGCCACACCTTAAGTCAATAAACTTGTAGGAGTAAGCATTGGCCTGTACCCTCTGACCTCTAGTCAAGGTGGAATGGACGCACTTCTGTGGGTTCCCACACCAAACCAGTGCTGTGTTTCCTGACTTGAGGGGCGGAGTGAGGAAAATGACTGAGCGTCTGTGTCAGGTGGGAAACAAAGAAGAAAGCAGAATCCAGATGGGAGGTTGACACGGTTTAGCACCAGCACCATGTCCCTCAGGCACTGAAGCAACCACAGAGGATAAGCCACTGCATCCTGCCTGGAGGGCAGGGGAGTGGGCCCTGCACAAGGAAATGCACAGGGTGACCACAGACTGGAGAGAGCCCTCTACCTCCTTCAACCCATATCCTTCTCCGGATTTGTGTCTCCTCAGAGGAGATCCCCATAAACACTGCATACTCTGCTAGTCCTGACCACAAGAGACTGAGGAGACACCCACAGTCTCCAAGCAGCTTGGAGAGTGGCCTGAAGTTCATGGACCTGTGTTCCCAGACAGGTGTTCATGTTATAGACTCTCTAACCTATGCACGACTCAAGCTGCCCTCAGTTTTAAGAACTGATTCGTGGTTAGAGCATATCCCACCTAGGGCCAGCAGTCACAGTGAATTTCCAGTCTGAGGAAACCGTTATCCTAATAACATGTTCATGTGAGTGGCTACAACACCATTACTTGAGAGCTCAGAGCCCAGCCAATTACAAAAGTCAACCTCCAAGGACTAAAGGGTCACAAAACCCAGTTAGTCCCCCAGGGAACCAGCAGGCAGACTTACAGAGAGAGTGCCTTAATGTGTTCACACACATCTGCACCCTACCTAACAGCTGGGTGGCAACTTTGCCTCCCTCTGATGTAGGACATCCTTCTGTATATGTGTTGCTTTTATTGGCTAATGAATAAAACTGCTTTGGCCAGTGGCTTAGCAGAGTAAAGCCAGGTGGGATATTTAAACAGAGATATAGAGAGAGAGTAGGCAGAGTCAGCGAGACTCCATGTTGCTGCCAAAGGAGGCAGACACCATGTAGCTGCCCAAGAAATAAGTGGTAACAATCCATGAGCCTTGTGGTAAGATGCAAAATAATAGAAAAGGGTTAATTAAAGATACAAGAGCTAGCTAAAAATAAGCCTAATTTGGCCAAGCAATGTTGTAATTGATATAGTTTCTGTGTGATTATGCAGGTCTGGGCGGTTGGGAAACAAATGAGCAATCTCTGGTTAAACTCCGCAGCTGACCAGTACACAGCTTCTGACCATAACAGAAAACAGCCCAAGCCAGCCAGGCTGCAGTTTTGTCCCTGTAGTGAATGAGCCTACTGCACATCTGGCCAGTCCACAGCACACAGTGTGCCTGTGTCCAGACCTCTAGACCCTGGATGACAGCCCCAACCACTAGTCTCAGCCACGAGCTCTGTAATCATAGCCTACGACACTTGGGCAGATGCAAACATCTCCAACATCTGCCTCAAAAAACAATAATAGATTATAAAAATCATAATAATACAACTCAAATAACTAAAATAAAAGAACAAATGAAACCTAAAATTTCATAAATAATAAAGATCAGAGCAGAACTAAACAAAATTGAGACTAAAGGACTATAAAAAAGAATATGAATCAAAAATTTATTGCTTGAAAGCACAAAATCACCAAACCTTTAGATGAACAAAGAAAAAAGAAAGAAGCAGTTACATAAATTTATATACTAAAACAGGACACATTATCATTGGTAACAGAAATATGGAATATTATTAAAGATCATTCTAGCAAAAATTGGATGATCAGAAGACATGAATAGATTCTTGTGCTCTTATGAATTTTTGATCTTGAAGAAATAAAAAATTTAATGTCAATATTGACCAACAAAATTGATTTGACCTTTCTAATAACTGATGCTGGAGAAACTAGATATGCATCTGTGCAAAGATGAATTTAACCCCTTCCTCTCAGATCATGTTAAAATCAACACAAAATGATCAGAAAATGAAATACAAATTCTTAACCTGTAGTTTCTGGAAGAAACCAGGGTCTGGCTAGTATACTAAAGCCAGTGGGCCCCTTCTTCCTCTTTGTCTTCAAGAGTTGAAGTAAAGAAACAAACCTCCTAAAGGAAGCTACATCCAACTTAATAATATAATTGGCCATCAGTACCTGTGGGTTCAGCCAACTGGACGGAAAATATATTAATCATGCTTTTATTCAGCGTGTGTACTTTTTCCTCGCCGTTCTCCCCTGGATGGCACAGTTCAGCAACCACTTGCACATCATCACACTGCAGCAGATCTTTTAAGCAATGTAGTGATGAGCAGAACAACATGGTTCTCTGTAAATACCAGCCTGTTTGCATGAGGTGGATTTGGTAGTCTGAGACCAGGCACAGTTGCTGTGGATAGAAGGACATGGATACTCAGCAGATTCATCTAGAACCCTCAAGAGAAGCCTCTGTCCTCTTGATAAAGGGTCAACAGGAGAAGAGTATTATTCCAGGCCCCAGTCGGCCATATTGTATGAGTGACACCACAGGCCTTGTTGACTGGTTCTTCCGGGGGGAATAAGGACAGTCCTCATCTCCTCAAGCTATCACAGATCAGTGGTATTGTCTGGGCTACTGTTCATGGTTGAAAATTTTTAGATAAGGAATCCAGTGAATTGAGTTCAGTCTCCTGTGCACTTTCTCTTAGAGGAGGCCCCATCGCTCACTCTCATAAACAAAGCAGTACAGCCTGTATCATCATCAATACATTAGAGTAATAAAGTAAAACCTGCACAAAGAATCCAGGAGCAGAGTAATTTTCCCAGACCCTGCTCTTTGCTCCTCATGGATATTAGAAGGCAAGAGATGCTGCTATGCTCCACTTGAACCAGCCAACTCTTACTTTATCCAAGTCAGTTAATTCATTAAAATATTCACCTGTGTGTAAATGAGTTGAGGCTCATGTTTATCTTGAGTCAAATATTATTTTTAGGATAGAATTTTTCCTGAGTCAAATGATGGCAGTCTGGGAGGATTGCTGGCTCAACCAGTTTGTTTTTCACTCCTATTCTTATTAAGAAACATATTGGCTTTAGAATATTAAACTTTGCCTGACTTTACTCTTCTGCTGGCTTGGTCCTCTGAGACTGTAGCGGTGCAAAGTGTACTTAATGTTTTTGGATCTTCCTTCTTGTCTTCTCAGTCCGACCTCAGTGCATCAGGCATCCGTGGGCTGGGTCATCTCCACAGTAGAAGAAAAGGCTTCCAGGCACATCCCGCTCTGACCTAAGGTCCCATACTACCCCCAACACTGGGACTGTGGCACTGAGCCTTCTCCAGGCTGAGGACCCATTTGTTTTTCCAAGTCTGAGCCTCTTCATTCAGCTGG
This sequence comes from Bramus lutescens, assembly GCA_001685075.1. Lineage (NCBI taxonomy): Eukaryota > Metazoa > Chordata > Mammalia > Rodentia > Cricetidae > Bramus > Bramus lutescens. Next base: position 103,861 of record LOEQ01006529.1, on the reverse strand, counting down.
TTGTCATTAGGCCCTCTGCAGTAGCAGAGAGATTAACTACAGCCAAGTCTTTAAATTCTGACACATCCTCAAACAAAATTTGAATTGCGATGTTGAAGATGAGTTGAGAAGGTGAAGCAGGAGACGTGGCATGTTCTAGACACCATGACTTACATGGTTGAGAGGAAGCCCTAGCCCCTTCATAAAAACCAAGTGCCCGTGCTGGGGATTGGGCTCAATTGGTAGAGTATGCACAAAGGTGGGTTAAATCCTCAGCGGTACATAAATTAGGTGTGGTGGCATATTGCTGTAATCCTAGCACTCAGTGGGTAGAGGCAGAAGAATCAGAAGTTCAAGGTCACCCTCAACTCCATAACAAGTTCAAGGCCAATCTTGGCTACTTGAGAATATGTCTCTTAAAATATTATGAGGAGCTAGAGCTGATTTAATTTTCAGAAGCGTACCCTCCTCTACAATAAAGATAGATCCCAGAGAGAGCTTCAGTGTCATATTTAGATGGTAAACCGGTCTCCAGTCCATGTGGACCTTCACTGGTCCCTTCAGATCTGAAATGCACAGGGCTTCTTCATTCTGTCAACTGTAGGCCCTTCCCCACGAATACTTGTGACAACCAGAAAACACTTCAAAGTAGTTTCTGGAAGCATACCAGACGGCAAAGATTCCTCCGGGACTGGTCATACCCAGGAGATGCACACCACTGCAGGAGTGTGTCAATGTGATGGACTTAGTAGAGGGTGTATAGCTCATGTCTTCCAGGAACAATTAACCAGGGGATTGTAGGTGTGAGTCTTGTAGGAGTCAAGGGAGGCCTTTTGGGTAGGTAATCACCACGGTGTTAACAAATTCTGGACAGCTATTAAGTGTTCTAGGTTCTGCTTAAATTTGTAAAATAACGGGAATTGAGAAAATGACCTCAAATATACTTCCTCAGTTGCATTACTATTAACTATCTTTGCCTCTCAGTCATCTAATACTGATGAAATATTGGAACAAACATTCAAGTAAGAGCAGTGGATGCAAGCGTGTTAGATAATAGATATTTGTAAATGTTAATGTGAAGAAATGTCTCATTTTAGCTATATTGAACAATTAATCAGATGTGGAAAAAATATCTGACTATTAAGTCAGTCTCTGTGCAACCAGACATTAAAACATCTTAGTGATTTTAAGTATAAATAAAATGAGAATAAACTGTGCAGAGGTCTTTATTTTCTGTGAAATGTACCAGCGTGTGTTACTGCTATTGGTTAGACTGCTCTGGTTTTAGATCTTGCTTCAGTTGTTAGCAATCAGACATTTCCCATTTGCTGGTTGTCTTACTTGCTTTGCTTGTCTCTCTGATAACTTGTCCTGACAAAAGCAACTTAAAGAAGAGATGGACACCATTTGCTGTGGTCACAGTCTACCCTGGCAGCAGAGTCCTGGACGCAGGAATGAGACGTAGATGATCACATTGCACACACTCAGAAAGCAGGGTCAATGGTTGGTGGTGGTCAGCTAGTGTTCTGCCTTTATGTAGTCAAGAGTTGATGCCCAGGGAATGGTGCTGCTGCCCAAGGAATCAGGATAGCTCCTCACATGCACAACTCCTCAGTGATTCTACAGCCTGTCTCAAGTTGATAACAATTATCAGCCATCACAAATCCACACTTGTGTTGATTTGATATCCAAACACATCACTTTTAAGCCATAACCTCCCAGTCCTTTTTCCATGTTTAATAATTTCAACCTTGTTTATAAAAGGGCAAGGTCCAAAGTCTCATCTGAACTCCTAACTGTGAGCGCTCATCACACCACAAACCAAGTTCTGTGCTTGGCTTCTGCCATTACTTCAGGTTGTGTACTCAGATCTCAAGATTTGGAACCAGGACAAATAAGAGAGCATATGGTAGTGTTTTGTCTTCTGGGTCTGAGTTGCCTTACTCAGTAAAAGGTTTTCTGGTTCCATCCATTTACTTAAAGATTTCATGGTTTAATTTTCTTTACTGCTGAATAGAATTGCATTGTGCATACATACCGTGTTTTCACTGTCTTTCATCAGTTAAGGACATTTAGGTTGTTTCTATACCCTACCTGTATTAGTCATGGTTCTCTAGGGGAATGGACTTAGAGGATTCATATTGTATTATATTATATATACATACAGGGAATTTATTAGAATTACTTACAGGCCACGATCCAGCTAGCCCAACAGTGGTTGCCTACCAATGGAAGGTTCAAGCATCCAGTAATTAGTTGCTCAGTCCATGAGGCTGGGTGTCTCAGCTGGTTTTCAGTATACATCAAAATCGCAACGAAGTAGGCTCTAATGCCAGTGAAGTAATAGACATGCCAACGAGAATAAGCAAGCAAGGAGAAAAATTCCTTCTCTGTGTTCTTTATAGAGGCTGCCTCAGAAGATGTGGTCAAGATTAAAGGCAAATCTTCCCACCTCAAAATATTTCCATTTAAAGTGTATCTTCTCACTTCAAAGGACTTAATTAAGAAAAAATTCCTCACAGGTGTATGCATCCTCTTGGGTTGTAGTTAATTCCAAATGTCTTGGTGACAATCAAGAAAAGCCATAACACTACCTATTGTGACGAGGGCAACAATACACATGGCTGAGCAAAAATTGGTAGAATAGGATATTGCGTCCTTTGGATATATGCAAGGAGTGATAGAGCTGTGTCGTATGATAGATCTACATTTTATCGTTTTGAGAATTCTCCACACTAATTTCCAGAGTGGCTACTTCAGTTTGCAGTCCCACCAAAGTGAATGAGGTCCTCTTTCCCCACATCCTAAGTCACAGTTATTGTTGGGTGTTTTGTTGATCTGAGCTGGGATAAGAAAATATGTCAGAGTTATTTTAGTTTGTACTTCCCTAATTGCTAAGGATGTTGAGTTGTTTTCTTGATTTTGTTTTTTGCTTTGAGATGGTGTTTTCTAGACATGGCATGTAGCTGTACCAGTAAAACCTCAACAGCACAGTTGCCTCAACAAGACCTGCACAATGAGACCACCAGCTGACATGTCAACACGGATGGAGGAAATCTCACAAGACTCCATGCCTAGGTGAAGCGCTACAGGCAACCACTGAGAAAGAAATAGTCAGTATGTCAGGAATGATTCCCTGTAAAAGGTTACCTGAACCAAGAAGTCAGTCACATAAACATACAAGCAATACTAAATGGACTTAGTAGGTCACACACACACACACACACACACGTAAAAATAGTAATAAGGGAAAAGAGATCTTGAATGTGAGAGGAGAGAAGAGGAACTTAGGAGGAGTTAATTGAGGAGGGAGAAGTGGAAATGTTCTTACTCATGTAAGAAATCCTCCAAAAAATAAAAACTTCACAATAACAGCAACAAAAACCCAAGTTATATACCTCTCTGTGCAATGGCCCAAAATAAAACATTCCCATTCCAAGGAATTCTCAGCGAATTCAGAGATAAAGCTAACCTAGATTTTCCCCATGGGCATTCCCAGAGGCTCTTCTAATCTTTGTAATTTTATCTCTCTGTGTGAAACCTACAGAAGGTCTGCATCCAGCTTCCCACACACAAGCAGGAGCCTTGCTCTTATTCAGCTGCTGGCTGAATTCTATCAGCCGGCTCTCCTGGCAAGGTCCCACAGGTTTCACGAGTACAGCCTTGATTGTGAACCACTTCGGACTGACTTTATGTAAGCATCATTGGTGTGTTTTGTGGACATAACCATTCAAGCCTGCCCTACCCAGGGAATGGCTGGGTCAGGAAACAGTCATGTGTAAACTTAGTAAGCATTGCTGGAGAATATTGCTGGAATCATCGATCAATTCACAACCCTCGTGATTGGTGAGGTTCTCCACACTGGGCCCTCAAACGCTGGGTGGAAGCCTCTGTAGCCTAAGGCATCCTGGTGAGGGTGTAGTTCCCTGTGGCTTTTTTGTATGTCTTAGCCACTAAAGTCTTAGCCTTTCCCCCAAATGCCCACTGGCCACTGAAGTACTTGCTTTGATCAAGTGTTCCTAAAGTTTGCTGCTCAGCTTTTACTGTGGCTGACTATCTTCCTCTGGTTGATTTGTGGGTATTCTTTTTGTATTGTGGAGGTGGATGAAAATATCTCACTTTTGTAAGGTTATCCTCTGAGAAATATATATTCTAAATTTTGCTGAAGCCTAATTTATCCATGATCACTATTTTGGGTAATATTTTATTTTATCTATTTTATTATTGATTTTATTGAGCTCTTCATTTTTCTCTGCTCCATTGTGTAAATGTAGCACATTTTCCTTGTCCATTCTTCAGTCCATGGGAATTTGGGTTGTTTCCAGGTTCTGGCTATGACAAACAATGCTGCTATGAACATAGTTGAGCACATATCCTTGTGGCACGATTGAGCATCCTTTGGATATATACCCATATTTTGGGTAATTTTTATGTCTTGAGATATTGTTGGCCCCAAAGGTATCAAGACATTTATAAGACAAATTTCTAGAGCAGTATTTCTCAACCTATGGGTTGTGACCCCTTTGGAGGTCAAATGACCCTTTCACAGGGGTCATCTAAGACTTTCTGAAAACACAAATGTTTACTTTATAATTCATAACAGTACCAAGATTACAGTTATGAAGTAGCAATGAAATTATTTTATAGTCAGAGGTCAACACAGCATGAGGAACTGTATTAAAAGGTTGCAGGATTAGGAAGGTTGAGAACCACTGTTCTAGAAAGACATGGCTAAATCCAACCTGACAAATGTGTGAGGGAGAATTAGAAGATAAATTCAGTAATATCTTTCCCATAAATTTACCCAGTTTTTTATTCTTGCAATTGATGAAAAACAGAAGATAAAGTTGGTCTAATAAACAGTCACAAACTAGGTTAAAGGGTGGCATCTGAGACTTCAGAGAGAACTTTCCTAGGGTTCAGGGCAGAAGAAATCAGAGCAGAAGGTTCAACAAGAGAGAAAGAAGTCCTCACAGCCAATGCCTGTAAAAAGGCGAGCCAGTTCTATGCCAGGGCTGCCATCTTAAGGGAAGTGATTTATGCAGACATCATAAAAATGCTCAATCAAAGGACACAGATTCAAGAGTCTCTTCAGGCTGGCATAAACAATGGTGTCTTGTGCCAAGAGCATGGTCAGGCCAGGCCCGGAACATTCCTGCCCTGAAGAGTAATTGCAGCCTCAGCGTCAGAACTGAGACCAAGCTTTGCCTGTGAACTTTCTTCTTCTTTTCCCTCCAAGTCTCCTAGAACACACTCAACTGTTATTGTTTTTTGCAAAAGGATTGCTGGTGATGAAAATCTGAACAGACAGCTAATTCTACTGGGAAGATTCTTCTCTAATCACAGCCCACATTCCAGAACAAACAGAATAGCTGACAGCCCTTTGTCTAAATCAAACGTTGAATTGCCTCAGCAGTCAGATAGTCCAGCCTTCAGTAAAACTAGAGATAAACACATGAGATTTCAGGATCAGCTTTTAGGGAATTAGGAGAACACTTAAAGTCAGAACTGCTTTCTCATTTTAGATTTTTTTAACTAATAGCTTTTATCAAGAAAAAGTTTGGAAAAGGAATTGTGGTGATGACATTAAAATATCTTGTTAAATATGGAAAGCTTGGCCTGTGCATTCTTGGCTGGCTCCATGAGCCCGACGTAGGTTGTTTGCACAATATGCTGGGACCACATTGTGAGATGATCTTCCCACATCTCTGCCCATCTCCTCATGACATCACCACTTCTACGGATTAGTATTTGATGCTCATCCTTTTTTCCACTGACTGACCTGGTTTTGTTTCTGGCCCTTCTCTCAATGTTGTGGGTTTCAAAGCACGTGTTCCTGCAGTAACTGTCTGGACGTTGGTGACGCCATGTACCCGGGACACCTGTGACTGCTTCCGCTTGATTCACCTGTCCCTTGACTGTGACACCCACTCACTAAGCCACTCATGCTATGACAAAGCTGGGGCTCTCTCTCTCTTCAAAAGAGTCTCTCTTGCTGTCTGTGGAAAATGCCCCTGCCCCATGCTTCCACTAAATGACAATAAAAATAAGCTTGACCCTGGAGCCCAGGCACTATGGCTCCTCCCTGTTGCCTCCAGTCACCCTTCTGTTGTCTTCACAGCCTTCTCTGCACTTACATCTTGTACCTTATCTCCCTGCCCCTGTGGCTTCTGCAGCTCCCTACAGAACCTCATTGTCCACAGAACGAACTCCAAGCTGTGTCCTCTCAGATCACGGAGGTCTTCTGAAGCCTGGAGCTTCACATCCTTGACCATGAGCAAGAGGGGTTTGGAATTGGCTGACACAACTCCAGTTGCTTCCCACCTATGTGTTCGAGGTCTCCACAACCGTTGGTTCTCCAACCTGCTCATCATCTGTCAACTGCATGGGAAATAAGGGAAGGGGGGGAAGGAAAGACGGAAAAGAGAGAGAAGGGAAGAAATGGAGGATGAGACAAAAGGAGGGGAGAGGGGGAAGGAGAGAAATACTTTTTCAAGAATTAACTTGTGTGGTCATGTGATGGGCTTTCTGAGGTCTTCAAATAAGGTTGGAGATCCAGGAAAGGCTGGTGCTACAGTCTTGGTTGAGTCTTAAGGCTTAATGAAAACTCAGTCAGAATTCCTTTTTCCCAGCGGCCTTGAGTCTTTTCTCTGAAGGCCTCCAATTGCCTAGATGGTCCCCCAACAGCAGAGGGCCCTCTATTTTACTGTAAGACTGCTTGTTTAAATACTTAGCTCATGTAATACCTAGCAAACCCTATGCTGTGTTTGACACAGCAAGCACAAGAAACAGAAAACACATTACCTCAAGCCCAGTTTGTATGGTCCTGTTGTTCTGTCCAGCACCCTAAATTGTGTCTTCTTTAACTTTTTACCTCTCTCACTTGGAGAAAACAACTCCAAATGGACCCAACTATACCCAGCCTGGTATTCCTGAGTGCTCAGAATCCTGGGATGGGCACCATACAGGTGTAGTCAACAGACCAAATGGGCCAATGTGTTGACAGAGGTTTCTGTCCCACCCGGTCCTGCAGCCTTTCAGCCCCAAAGAAACACACAGAGGTCTAAATTAACTATAAACTGGTTGGCCTATTAGCTCAGGCTTCTTATTAACTCTTAAAACTTACATTAGCCCAAAATTTTTGTCTGCATTAGCCTCGTGGCTTAGTACTTTTTATCAGTGAGGCATTCTCATCTTGCTTCCTTTGCATCTGGATGATGACTCTTTCCTTTTCCCAGAATTCTTCTGTTCTGGTTACCCCACCTATACTTCCTGCCTGGTCACCCATTCTACTTCCTGCCTGGCTACTGGCTAATCAATGTTTTATTAAAGTAATACAACTGACAAATCTGTAAAAGATACAGGATCATTGTTCCACAGCACCAATGTGCTTCCCACCTTCCTGGCATTCATCTTACCTGGACCTAATCCCTGTTCTGTCACAGGCCCCCTGATGACCACCTCCTATACAGAGAGAGTCAGAGTTCCCCCACCCTGCTGTCTATTCTGGGCCCTTCTGTCTCCTTAGAAGGTGCCCACAGTCCAGTGAGCGTCTAAGAGCCCACCCTGTGCCATGCTTGTGTGCTTGCCTCAGTGTTCTTGCAGACCTGCATTGTTCTGGGATTCCTACCTGTTTCTGTCTGATGTGTACATCATGGGCTCAAAGCCCATCTGGGCCATCCCATTCACCTCTTCTCCCACCTCAGGGCTCTAACCCACACACAGTTTATTATCCCCCTCCCCACAAGCAGCTGGTTCCTGTCGATACCAAGCATGACCCAAACATCCAAAAGCAAGACCTTAGAAAAGAGACTGGCTTCACGTAAGCCACATCTGTGAGGGCTTCTGGTTTTCGCCAGCCCTCTTTTCCCTTGTCTTTTGTCCCCACATTGCATGGCTTGCCTGATGTGTCTCTGGACAACCAGAGTCTTTTCCCCCCAAGATCTCACTTTCCTGAGGCCCAGCCATGGACTTGAAGGTTTGAGTCTTTGAGTTTCCAGGGTCCTTGTCTAAACTGCACATTCATCCACCATCCACTTGCTGGTGAGAACAGATGTTGCATGCAAATCTCTATTGAGCATCAAGATCATCCTGACTTTCTTAGGACACAGGAGGCTTCAGATGAAACCCCGTTCTGTGGAGCTCAGTGCCTGTACCACAGAAGAAAGCTGACAGCATGAAACAGTGCAAGAAGGAACCTCAAAGTTGTGCCCTCAACATAAACATACTAAGGGCTTCCAAGGTCAGAGAGGAGATTAAAGGAAGTCAGTAGTCAGGACATAGAAGGATGGAAGGGACACCGCAGCCTGATGTGGGGTCATCTATGCTCAGCAATAGCCCATGGACTCTGGTTACTCATACCTCAGGTCTGGAACTAGCATATTCTCTCTCTCTCTCTCTCTCTCTCTCTCNGAGAGAGAGAGAGAGAGAGAGAGAGAGAGAGAGAGGAGGGAGGGAGGGAGAGAGAGTTAGAGTTCTTCATTTCAGGGATGAACATGTGCTGCACTGGTCGGTTTTGTGTCAGCTGATGCAAGCTACAGTCATCAGAGAGGAAAAAGCCTCAATTGAGGAAATGCCTCTATAAGATTCAGCTTTAAGTCATTTTCTCATTCAGTGACCAATGTGGGAGGGCCCAGCCCATGGTGGGTGATGCCATTCCTGGCCTGGTCATCCAGGGTTCTATAAGAAATCAGGCTGAGCGAGCCATGGGGAGCAAGCCAGTAAGCAGCACCCCTCCTTGGCCTCTGTATCAGGTTCCTGCCCTGTTTGAGTCCCTGTCCCAACCTCCGACCTCCTTTGGTGATGAACAGCAATGTGGAAGTGCAAACTGGATAAACCCCTTTGTCCCCAACTTACTTTTAGGTCACTGTATTTTGTTGCAGCAATAGAAACTCTAAGACAAGTGCCCTTTGTTCGGAAGTTGTATTGGGCAAGGACCTGCGTCTTTCTGGACTTAACCAGAGATGCCTCCTTCACAGCCTCAAGACAGGAACAGGAATCACAAATGTTCAAAGTGAGTCCCAAGGGGATGGCATGTAGATACCAATTGGACTCAGCAAGCAAAGCCTCTCAGTCAGTAAATAATTCTTAAAATACTCATCCGCACACTTATGTTAACCAAACATATGGATAAAATTTTCCTTAACAATTCCATGCTTTGAAAACCAAACAGGAAAATGCCTGGAAGTACTATTAAGGCTATTTTTTCAGATGGTTTGGTTTTAATTATAAATATTTTCAGAAACCCTGAAAATCCATGGGTCCCACCCATCTCAACCAAAGTAATAAAAGTTACTGGCATACAAACCTCATAGCAAGTGTGGTACAGCCCCCTTGTTCCCAAGATTCCACAGCTCTGGACTCAAATGTTAGCTCAGAGCACAGCTTCATTACTTTATCCTTTCCCTCAGATTTCTTTCTCGCAGCTTTCTTTAGCTATTGATTCTAAAGCTAGTGCCTCTCATGACATTTTAATATTTTAAACATAATACAGAACTCTCACCTCAGAACAGAATATCCCAGTGAGTTCCAGCAGTCAACATCTGTGCTTTGGGAAGCCATTTCTTTCCAGAAAATATTTTTTCTTTTTTTTAATTGATTTTTATTGCAGAAAATAAATTTTTATTTTGAATTCAATGACCATCAGGTTACAGTGAATGAACAGCGTCTTACTTTACGCCCCCCTTTCTTAGTTGACTATAGTGATATTCTTCCTATAGACTTACAGAGTATGCGCATACACTGTGTGTGTGTGTATGTGTGTATGTGTGTGTGTACCTACACCATGCACACATGGTAGGCTGAGCCGCAGGTGCCTCCAAGGCTCTGCACATGCGGAACAACTGGGCCCTGAACACTGGGACCACAGTGGCTTCTCTTCAAGGACTTCCAGGTCATCTCTGAGCAGCCTTTTTCTGTGACTCCTTCTTTTCTCTAGTGCCCTGTTCTTGGTTCACGAATGCAAGATCTTAAATCTCCAGGGAGAGCAGTGGTTCTTCTGCTACTGGCAGACCTTTGGACCATCTATTCTGCTTTCTCCTCTGCAGGGTTTTGTCTTCCGCTGTAAGACATCTCTTGGGTGCTCACGCCATCCTGATTACCTAGTCATAATTAAAACCAAGATTACACTCCTGATGTTAGAAGATGCAGTCCCTGTGGGATCTGAAACTGACAGGAAGGTAGGGTACATGCTGTCTGTTCAACCCCTCCTTAACAGGCTGGGTGCTTTAATCCCACTGAACACAGCTACCCAGGGCAGGACAACAGGTTGCATCCCATACTCTTTACATGTAGAGATAAGCAGGTGAAAATTATCCGGACCAGGCAAAGCTGAGACAGTTCACACCTAACAGACGGCTGCTAAAAAGGACACAGCCTCTGACAGGAAGCAGGGGATGGAAAGAGGAACCCGATATCCTGAGGACCGATTCCTCTACCAGAGCCGATGGGTGGCTGGTGCTGCTAACAGGTCAGAGGAATGAGTGCGGCTTGAGCTGGTCCCCAGTCCTCCCTCCTGCTTCATCTTCACCTGTGCTTCTCATCCTGGTGGGCGCGTGCTGGTGAAGTGTCTTCCTACCTGTCACTCTTCTTTAACCCAGGTGCGCAAGTTTTCTTCCAAGGACAGCTTTGCACACAGCTCTCAATACATCTGGAAGTGACTTTGGCACACTAGAGGGATGGTTTTCCAACTGCATCTGAAAGTTCTCAAATACCACGGTTTCCATCATTCATTCTCTGAAGTCAGAGCCATGGATCGTTGGGACTGGACATCAGACAAGCAGGGTTTCAGTCCCAGAATCTGCTCCTAATTAGTTCTGTAAGTTTGAGGATCTGCTGATCCTTGTATAGCCTTGATTCTTCCTGGAATATGCAGATACCAGTGTATACAATCCAAATGCCCCATGTCTCCTGGACCTCAAATACCCACTTAAAGAGGCAGCAATCCACTGTTGATGAGGAGGCTCAGGTCTGACCCACACACACACACGCACACACACACACACACACACACACACACACAAAGAGGGGAACAGAAGACAACAATGAAGGCAAAGGAAACCGGGACTCCCTTACACAGTCTCTCTCTTCTTCCACCCCCAAGATCCTCTGAAACACAAAGAAAGAAATGACTTGTGGCTTTCTCTTTGTACTTTTTTTAACATTTGAGAAAGACAGGGAGCAGTGAGAGGACCACCCTGACTCCACCCCAAAATGTGGAGTTTAAGAAGTCGCAGTCATCAGTATTGACATACGAGGCCAGGAAAACGTAGAGCAAACATCTCCCCCA
>LOEQ01006529.1:82427-92557 GCA_001685075.1 Bramus lutescens | reverse complement strand
CCCCCCCGCTTCACAGAGGAGATCAAAGCAGAACAGCTCAGCAGGGCTCTGGGGTTTTCAAAATGAGAGTCAAAGCCATCTCCAGAAGTCATCGGTGACTGTCAGCCTCTGACTATCTTGGAACGTGTTCCAGGTAGGGTCACCGACACTAACACAGAAGACGTGTGCACTACAGTAAAGTATGACAGTCAGTGCCTCCTCCCCAGGAAACTCGAAGCCTCTGTCTCTGAGTTGTGACCCTGCACACATTGCCAGCCCATCCCCCTCTGAAGACTAGCCTGACCGCATGGTCACTATCTGGTCTGTGCAGTGGACTGCACTCCCGCCAGGGTCACCTGTTAGCTATGAACCTTGGTTCCAGACCCTCTGGATTTCTCTGGTACATGTCCTTCAGTCAGACATTCCTGCCTCTTCTGCTCAGCCTACATATATTTGGTAGGGCTTCTATTGCTGTGACAAAACACCATGACCAAAATTCAACTTGGGCAGGAAAGGGTTTATTTAGCTTACACTCCCATATTGGTACCGTGTTGTGCATCATTGAAGGAAGTCAGCACAGGAACACAAACAGGGCAGAAACCTAGAGCCAGGGCCTGATGTAGGAACCATGGAGGGGTGCTACTTACTAGTTTGCTACTCATGGCTTGATTATTCTATTTTCCTATAGAATCCAGGACTACCAGCCCAGGGATGGCACCACCCACAATGGGCTGGGCCCTCCCCCATCAATCACTAATAAAGAAAATGCCTTACAACTGGAGCTTATGGAAGCATTTCCTCAATTGAGGTGCCCTCCTTTAACATAGTGCTAGCTTGTGTCAAGTTGATATAAGACCAGACCATACCAAGTGAGGAAGCACACCAGGTTGTGTTGGAGGGCACCTCCCATGTGTTACAAGGGCTCATCTCAGACCTGAGAGCCAGGAGCCAGCTAGAGGTGACCATTATCCTGAGGCAACAGTGATAACCAGTGGACTTTGGGATAATTCTGTTCTTGTCATTCCGTCCTTATTATTTTCTCTTTATTCCATGATATCAGATGACAAATAGGAAAAACAATAGTCTAAAAATAGTCCAACATGCAAATCGTCACCCCAAATGCACAAAGTAGCTATTTCAAAATACGCTATCTACTGTTAAAATGTGTTTTCCATCCTTGTTTTAGGCTCAGCCTGTGTTGAGCAATTCCATACCAAACTCCTGAGCAAAGGGTGTCCTGTTGGTGATAAGCAGCCCTCAAGAGATTGGTAGTGAGGGGTGGTCAGGAGGAAGCTGGTGCCTGTAAACAAAAAGCTCCCAGGGAAAAAGCAACACCTGTGTAGATTCTACAAGGCTGATTGGGACTTCAAAATGGTAGAAATTTGGAATGTTAACAGATCCAGAGCCAAATAGTATTAGTCTTAGGACCCACTGCTAGCCTCTATGTCTATCATCTTTTCAATTAACAGATTAAACCTTTGGAATATATTAAACTAGCACACCACTGATTTCCACCAACCAAAAGGATAGAAATGTCATCAGGTAGCTTCTGAGGCCTACGGCAGACATCCCGCTGCCTTCCCTAGCCTGTCTTCTCAAGTTCACACCAATGGATTAGAAAAATGCCTTCAGTCTTTCTTTCATGTTGTGGCTATATAGTTTCGTGTGATAGCTTCCATGTTGGAACAAGGGGCAACCTGAACTCATTTCCAGTCATAGTTACAGATATTTGACTCAGAAAAAAAACTCATGTCCTCTTCCCTCTGAAGAGAGAACTGCGTTCCATAAGGACAGTTGACCTCCATCCGGGTATTCAGACATCTTCGTAGCCCAAGACAGCGGCTATGTTTAGATCCCAAACCTACAATGGCTTTCACTGACATCTGAGATCCCAAACTTAGCAAAGTGAAAGAACCAGTGGTTTCTCTCCTGTGAAGTTGAGCATCTAGGAACTTTTACATGGCCCCAGAAACCAAGATGGAGCCCTGAATAGCAGATTTCATGCCACAGCTGGAGCCCTGAAGATCAGTTTGAGGTCACATGAAAACACAGGACAGGCAGAGAAGAAGATGTTAGGTCCCTATAGAGTTAAGTCAGAAAGGAAGGCCTGCTACAGAAAAGACCATTTCCCAGGGATGAAACGGCCCAGATCTGCAGGGGTGCGAACAGCCCTTAGAGGAATCTGGTGCAGTACAGCTCTCTCCATTATGACATTCTAACCTCCTTAGAAGACTGACCTGGGGCTGTGGTGGGTTTCATAATATAACAGGTAGCCATCAAAGGCCATCCCCAAACTAGAGCATGGAACTGGCCCCATTAGAGAACTCCCCCCCCACAGGCTCTGGGGAGCTGGAGAACGCCACACCACTAGCAAGCTACCAAGAAAGACACAGGCTCCCTGTGTGCTGGGAAGAAACGCATCGCTCCATGTCGTACGACTGTAGAGGGGAGGCTCTTGAACTTTTCCACTTATACCCCACTTTTTCCAAGAAAGTTTTACAAGGCCTAGAGTACATAGATAGATAAATAGGCATAAAAATGACTACTTGTAATAAATCATACATAAGTATTTTAAAACATTTACTTGTATATATAATTTTGCCACTTACTAAAGACAAAAGCAAATTTGCAAACTAGTAAGTTTTGTTTGTTACTTTTACATAAATAACTAAATTTTGGTTAAATCGTTAAGAGTACAAGACATAGGACATCTTCATTTTTCAGAGCTTATCTAGATTCCAATTTTACATTTTTCAGTGCCAAGAATGTTGTTTTGCATAAATATGTAGTACAAAGTGGAAGAAGTGAGCTGAGGGCCATTCCAGAAATTATTGGAACTGCTATCCTAAGCCCAAGTTAAAATTCATTGAATGATTTCTTCTGAAAATCAAGTCATCAACTCAAACAGTAACTTTCAAAATTAAACATCCCAGCACACACACACACAACATGCACACACACACAACACACACAACACACAACATGCACACAACACACACACAACACACAACATGCACACACACACAACACACAACACGCACACACACACAACGCACACACACACGACATGCACACACAACACACAACATGCACACACACACAACACACACACAACACACAAAACCTACGGATACACTGATTTAATACTTAATGCCCAGAAATGATTATGGTAAAACAGTAAAAAGCCGCTGTCTTCCACGATTAAACCCATCTTGTTTCTGTAAGAGCAAAGGTTTCACACAAAGGGGGAAACGCAGCATGTCATAACCCAGAATAGTCTCGAGGTGAGCAGTGTTTGCTGGTATTTCAGTGACCCTTGGGCAGAGCCACATGTACAGCGTGCAGAACCAAGACTACAGTGAGGTCGTGTGATTCAACACTGGCCAGCGCTGCCCGAAGCCCCTTGAATCTGCGGTATTTGGTTTAGAACAGTGACTCCTGAGAGACAGTCTCTCATTCTTCAGCTATCACACTAGATAGAAAGATCGAAAGTGGCAATGACCTGGGAAAGGACACGGGGTCCAAGAGCCGCTGTGCACCGTATGGAGTGGAGGATGTGGACGTGGCTATGACGCAGCTACTTGTAGACGAGACGCTCATGTTGGGGTGGGGACCGGAGGGGCATATGTGGAAGCCAGACATTTGGGTGTCTTGCTCTACTGCTGTCCACCTGGATTTTTCAGATAGGCTCACTGAATCTGATTACTGAATCTGAAGCTTATCTTTTGGGCGAGGTTAACTGGCCAGCAGCTCCCACGATCCTCCTGTCTCTCCACTGCTGCTAGAGGCTGGAGTTAAAAGCACGCATGGCCCTGTCAAGGTTATGTGGGCACCAGGGATTTGAACTGAGTTCCTGTTGCTTTCAGAGAAAGTACTCTAACTGAGGGCCCTGAACTCCTAGACTACAGATTCTTAAATACAGATGTGTGAAAGAGTAAAGAGTACACTAGCCGAGCAGGACTCACCAAAGAGCCAAGCAGGACTCACCAAAGAGCCAGCCCAGAACCTGCTGTCACCAAAGAGACACTGACCCTAGAATCTGCCCCGTCCACAGGGGAGACACTGACCCCAGATCCAGACCTCAGCCACAGGTGGGACAATGACATAATTTCTTTCGAAGCAGAAAAGAAGATTTTCTACCCACAAGGTTATACTAGGATAACTGACCTTTTATGAAAAGATTTTTGTTTAATTTTAACAGATACAAAAGAACACTACAATGTTACTTATTTAACAAGTACCATGTGAGGTCTGCATACATGCATACGTCATGTGATGTTTACACAGGTTCAACGTAGTGTTTCCTCCAGCCCTCATCATGTGTTATGCTACAAACATTAGGATTTTTTTTTTCTTGCGGCTTCTCTAAGTGAGGGATGTATTCATTTCTTTTGCTGTTGTTGCAACAAAATACCTGACCAAAACCACTTACAGATGGCAGAATTTATTTTATTTTGGTTCACAGATCAAAGATACAGTCCATCTTTTGGCATGGAACTCACGGCCACAGGAACGTGCTGTGGCTGGTTACACTGCATCCACCATCAGGAAGCAAAGAGTGATGAAAACTGGTACCTTGATTTCTCCTTTTTATTCGGTCAAGGACCCCAACCCATGAAGAGGGGCCAATCTACATTTAGGGTGAGGCTTCCTACATTAAACCATCTTTCCTACCTCAGTTAATCTAGTCTAGATAAGCCCTCAGAGAAATGCCCTAAGGCTTACTACCCCTTCGATGTTTCTAGGATCTGCCAAGTTGACAATCAGCATTTACTGCCACAGACACTGAGCAGATGTCCACAGTTGCCTTTCATGAAGTAGGACACCAGGGGCTTTTGACTTCTGTCTGCCATGGATAAGACACCCAACCAGGCACTGTGAGGTTGCTGCCTTGTACAATAGGTAGCCAGACACTTCATCCAGCTGTCTGTGGTTGCTCAGGGATAACTTAGAAACAGATCTTGGTTAGAACCACACTGGTTGAAGTCTGTATGCCAGGGATCCCAGAGGGGCTCAGCTGGGCAACTTGACCTGGGGTTGAGGATTCACATTCCAGACCCTAGCTCTGAAGATGTTTTGGCAGGGACAAAGGAACAGAAAGACCCAGGCCAACCAAGAGGTAACTGCTCCCCCTCGGAGTTCAGACAAATATCCAGATGGGAGTAAAGACTAGGCTGTTTCTTGGTATGGAGTTAGTTGCTGATGGCTTCTGTGAGGAGTTCAGCTAGAACCCTGCCCACAATCTTGCCTTCCATCTCCCATGGGTTCACACCCCTTGCTTCTCTCCCAGAAGTCCCTGGGTTCAAACTCAGCTCAGTATTGCTTCTTTTCTTCTGAGTCACAGCGCCCACACAGGCACAAGGAAGTGGCTCTGACCACACCCCTCAGATCCAGACCTGGAAAGCAACTATGGTCTTCCCAGCTGCTGGTAGAGGTAGGTTTTCTGACTAAGGTCTGATATTATACCTGGCCCTGCTGTGGGTCACATCAAAATGTACCCAAAGTCTACATCCCTATCTCTGTAGTCCACAAAAATAATTTCTTACACCTAAAGAGAGTAAAGTTGAATATGGAATTAAGAGTACTGTGGTGGTTTGAAAGAAAATGACCCCCATAGGGAGCAGCTCTATTAAGAGGTGTGGCCTTGCTGAAGGAAGTGTGTCACTTTGGGAATAGGGTTTGAGGTATCCTATGCTCAGGTTACACCCAGGGAAACAGTTCACTGCCTGTTGCCTGCAGATAAAGATGCAGAACACTCAGCTCCTTCTCCAGGGCCACATCTGCCTGCATACCACTATGTCCTGCCATGATGATAATGGACTAAACCTCTGAAACTCTTAGACATCCCTAACTAAAGGTTTTCCTTTGTAAGAGTTGCCATGGTCATGGTGTCTCTTCACAGCAATAGAAATCCTCATTAAGATAGAAATTGGTACCAGGGACTGGGATATTCCTGTGATAGGCCTGGAGGAATCTAGACTTGGGGAGCTTGGATTAGATCAGTGGAATACTTTAAAGATTGCTTCATGGGCCATGCTAGTAGGAGCATGGAAGACAGTGGAGCTGAGGGTAACTTGACCTGTGGGGGCCTGGCTCAAGAGGCCTTGGGGAGAAGAATTTTATTATGTTACTTAGAGATCATTCTCATGATATTTTGGTGAAGAATGTCACTGCTTTTTGCCCTTGTCCAAAGAGTCTACCAGAGGCTACAGTGAAGGGATTTGCATTAATTCCACTGGCAGAGGAAATCTCAAAACAGACTAGTATAGATTATGTCCTGTGGTTATTAGTGTTAACTCTGATGATGATTTATAACTGAAAAGGAACAAGCTGAAAAAACAAAAATATGAAATGTACATTTTGAGAAAAGAAGGACTAGGAAGCAGAATGGAACAAAGTCCTGTATTTTTTTTTTGGAAGTCAACTTCAAAGCTTTATTGTGCAGGACAGAGGGCCACACTTCTGCATGCCCATCTCCAAACCTTTAAATTGCTATTGCTCTGAGATCCTGGTGACCCCCTCGATGATCTCCACTGGAGTTTGAAGAGAGTATATCCGAGAAAGCTCAAAGCTTCCTTCCTTAAACACAGGCAGTATATTATATTACAGTCTGTCTTTACATTGAAGATGAAAAACCACATTGGAATTTATCACTAAGCTAAATTATTTTTCCTTCTTAACTGTCTTTGCTACATACTTTTAGCTATTCTTGTGACTTCTTGTCCTTAATTTTGTGGTGTATACAATGTCTTCATCCTTTTTTGGAACTTTTGCATCTTTCTTGGCACCCCGAGTTACTTTTCGGTTAGGTTCACTGACCAAAGAGGCTCCAGTTTTTCTGGACCTCAAAGACCTGGCATCTAAATCTCCAGAGACTCCTTTCTCTTTCTGAGTTCTCAAGATTTCTGCACCAGCCTTCCATGTCTTCTCCCAGGGGAATCCCACTCTGTCCTCCAGATCTCAAGCATGTTCTTTTCCCACTGGCTTTGCCCCTAGATGTAGACTGCTTGGCTCTGAAGCTCTGTCTCCTGGGAGCTCTTCATGGTCTTCTTGATTGTCTTCATCCCATCCTTCTCTGAAGATGCACCAACCTTGGGTCTTGGATGCTTTTGAATCATTTTCTTTTGGTATCTGGAGGGAGAGGTGTTTTCTAATCTGGAGGGGTTGAGTTTCCTACTTAAACAGATTAAGAAATGGAGTAAAGGGAATGGTGACTTCAGAGAAAGGTCCCATCCAGCTAAGTTTCCAACTTGGGAAAAAGAATTAAAGAAAGTCTAGAGCTGGGTGTAAGTGGTACAAGCCTTTACTCCCAGCACTCCAGAGGCATACAGCTTTCTGAGTTTGAGGCCAGCTGATCTGCAGAGCAAATTCCAGAACAGCCAAGCTTAGGTAGTGAAGGAAACCATCAAAACCAAAAAAACACTGGTAAAGATGTAATTATAAGATCTCTGAGTTCAAGAACATCCTGGTCTACAGAACCAGTTTCATAGGTGTTGTGAAATTTTGTTTGTGTTCTGACAAATAAATCTTGCCTGGAGATCAGAGGGCAGAGTTAACCCTTAGTTAACAATAGAGGCCAAATAGTAGTGTCACAGATCTTGAGTACCTGGGAGGCTCAAGCCTTTGATCCCAGCACATGGGAAGTACACACCTTTGATCCCAGCCCTAGGAAGGTGGAGACAGCGACGTAAGGTGAGTGGAGACAGGATTTGAATCCATTCAGTCTGAGTATTTAACCCTCCCCTTCAGTCTGAGGATTTGTAGACAGAATCTCCCCCATTTAGTCTGAGACTTCATAGAGACAGGATCACCCACGATTTGGTCTGAGGTCTCACAGTGTTAGTAATAAGTCTCTGGTGGCTGCTCTGTTTCTCTGATCTTTCAGCTTTACCCTAATATGTAATTCTGTGTTTTTATTGATTAAGACTAATTAGATTAACACATCACAGGATAGCCAAGCTAACGCAGTGAAGGACAGAAAGCTGGTGAGGATGTAATTGAATGAGGGGGCCATGTTCCAGCCCTGATAAGCAGCAGAACTTGGCAGCAGAACCAACTACATGGTTCTGGCTTTAGAATCAAAGATAGAACAAAGAAACATGGAATATTCCTCTACAACTAAGGAAAGGTGCTGAAGCCAGGCATGTGTCAGGGGTGTCCCTGAATGGTGGCCTAGAGATGCTATTGCATGAAGTCATGAAGATGAAGCCTGGATTGCCTTGAAGATCCCAAGATGTTGGAGATGCAAGAGTTTGGAGGGACCTGCTGAGGAAAGCTGCTAACAGAAAGTGGAACAGATCAAGAGAATCATGCTGCAATCAACAAAACTGAAAGGAGCCAGAGATCTGAAGAGCACTTTGACATCACACATGGAGATGCAGAGTTTGGAATTTGCCCAGTTGTTTTTCGGTCTTGCTTTAGTCCAATATTTCCTTGCTACACCCCCTTTCCCACATTTTGGAATGGTATATCCTGTGACATTATATGTTGGAAGTCTGTGATCTTTTTATTTTTATTTTACAGGGGATTACAGTTAAGAGACTGTCTGAATCTCAGAAGAGACTTTGAATTTTAGACCTTTAAATAAGTTTAAGACTGTTACAAACTATGGAGATTTTTGAAGTTGGACTGAATGCAATTTTGCTTGTGAAATAGCTATAAGCTTATGAGGGCCAGGGAGTGGAAAGTGTTGGTCTAAACGAAAATAGTTCCCACAGGTGTGGCAGCTTTGTGGAGTAGGTGTAGCCTTGTTGAAGGAAGTGTGTCACTACAGGGGTGGGCTTTGAGGCCTCCTATGCTCAAACTGCACCAGAGAAACAGTTCACTTCCTGTTGCCTGGACATCAAAACGTAAAATCTCAGCTCCTTCTCCAGCACCATTTCTGCTGCCGTGTGCATCCATGATGATGATGGACTATAAACCTCCAAAAATGTAAACCACCCCAATTTAATGTTTTCCTTTCTAAGAGTTGCCATGGTCATGGTGTCTCTTCACAGCAATAGAAACCCTAACTAAGGCAGGTACTGATCAGTTTAGTGAGATAGGTGAGTGCCCTGGAAGAGGCAGGTGGATCTAGGTCACATGAGCTGAGAAGGACAGAGTCTGAAAAGTGCAAGGAAGACCTGGCCACTTTGCTAGCTGTGCAGCTAGAAGCCAGTATCAGTTATCAATGCTGGGCTGGCCCTTAGCTTATAGCCCACGGGAAGCATCAGTACCTCTTGTTCTATATCTCATGGAAGAGCTGAAATCAATCTCCCTGAAGCTCAAGGAAGGGAGGTGGCAGCACCTCTCAGCCTGGGTTAGTTCTAAAGGACCAGGGTATCTAGCACTGTTAGACCAAGGATGCCTGTGGTTTAAACCACTCTACATGAAAGAACTTGTTATAATCACAAGGACAAACCAGGACAGCAGTTAGCATTCATTTCTCACACATTCCGAAATCTAATGTAAAGGTTAAAACTGTACCACTGCCGGTAGGGCAGACAAATATTCACATATAACTGGGAAGGATTTTCCAGCTGATGGTGGAGAATAACCCATCTCACTGGCGGCATGGTCAACCTTGCTTCCCCTCCATTGACATGGAATCATCCACATACCCCAGTCAGTTCCTGTCAGCTCCTCAGAGTGTTTCTAGACTTCTTTTCCATTCCTCCATCCTCCCTGTGTGCTGTTTAAGTGGGTCCCTTGTTGTGTCTGGTGACTTGACAAGCCCCCATTCTTCTACTTCAGGTTGGTTTTCAGTGCGAGTTTTATTGCCCCACAGGTCCCCTTCCACTCCTAGGAATCCACCTGGACCTTCACTTGAAGCATGTAAGAAAGCTGTGGCTCCTCTGGAGAGCAGGGCATCCCAGCAGCACAGGGCTGTTTCCATCATCCAAAACTTCTCCATCTGCAGGGGTTTGGAGGATGAGCATGACTGTAAGTGTGTCTGTGTGTGATGTGCTGTTACAGGTATGTGAAAGTCTTCCTGGCTTCATGCAATGGTTCTGTAACATGAGGGCCTGCTTTTCACCCCGGACACCTGGCTAGCTTAGCCCCAAAATAATCACACAGAAACTGTATCGATTAAAACACTGCTTGGCCCATTAGCTCAGACTTCTTGTTAACTCTTATAACTTACATTAGCCCATTATTCTAGTATATGTTAG
>LOEQ01006529.1:42343-68790 GCA_001685075.1 Bramus lutescens | reverse complement strand
GATAGATAGATAGATAGATAGATAGATAGATAGATAGATAGATAGATATCTCATATATATCAACATAGTATGTCTGTATAAAGTTGGCTATGGTTACTCTTTTCTTTAGTCTTAACTTACAAACTATTTTAGGAAAGGAAAAAAACCCCACAGGGTCTGGGGTCCTGATTGGCCCTACCACAGTGGAAGTTTCTACAGATGCCTTTGAGCTCCTTCTGTCCTGATGGGAAGTACTGTCTCGGCTTCAGCCCCTGTAATAATCACATGTGGGTTTCTGGTTATTTAACACGCAGCCCTTTCCACAGCTTTTACTGAGACCCCTTCCTCCTTCCTAGGCTCACCAATACCAAGAGGGCCTCTTGGCTGCATGTGGGAGCTGAGGGAAGAAGAGGGCAAGGGAGAAGGGGTGTGGAAGGGGCACAGATGTGCCTGGACCAGGATGAATGGTTATTGGCATGCGCGGGATGATAGCGAGTGTTGGTGGTGTCCCTGCGAAACAGCGGAGGAGAGGGAGGACTTCTTCCTGACCTGTCCATCAGAGGCAGTATTTCTGGAACCTGTGGCCCTTGTGTTCATGGATGAATTCCACCCTCTCACATCTGGTACGCACACTTCCCCAACAAGTCTCCAATGGAAGTTCCTGTCTGGAATACCTCTTGACCCAGACCTGGGTCTTAAGGGATAAACGTTTAGAAAAGCAGCGCTTAAAATATGCATTATGACTGCGAAAAATTCACAAACACCGCACAAGAGGAACACACGGAATTAACCGGCCTCGTCCCCTTTGAATTTCTGATTTCACGAGTTTCAGGATTTAAATGCCTGGCAGACACACTGACATGTGGAATCACATTCTTTCAGGCACACATGCTTTGAGTCATTGGGAAGAAGGCTAGACAGAGGTCCCAAGGACGGTTAACGTGCCAGGGCACCCTGACCCTCATGCAACAGTGCAAGACTCATATGGAGGGTGCAGGTCATGGCTCCCTGACCTTCTCTCCTGCTCCTCTGGATGACAGAGGGATCCTTTCACTCCAGGGTTGCTTGCATGCTCCCTCAGCAGGCTTGGCAAGCTGTGATAGCTCTATGACACGCCATCCTACTTCTGACCCAGTGCTGGCTTTGAAAGAGCGGGGAGCACAGGAGTGAGTTCTCATAGCCACATATTCTCGTGTGCACATGGTCTCCTGACACGTGCTCTGGGTACCTGCACATGTATGCGTGTAACCTCACCATGTTCTCGAGTTTCTTATCACGCGTGCTCACATGTATGTGTGCAAGGAGGAGGCAAGCCATTGGTGAAATCAAGTAGCAGGAAGCTGGAGAGAGTGGAGGGACTCCACAGGCCGTGAGAAGGTCTGTAAACCAGATCTGAAGCCAGCACTCTCATTTACAATCTGTGCAGCAATAGTGTTTATAACGTCTGCTCAGCTGAGATTTCTCCATCCAAACTCAGCTGGATGACCGTAGGAAGCAGACCTAACCTCGCTGCTGGTGATCAGCACAACTGAATCTCCTGACAGCACACCCGTGTGAGCGCAGAAACAATGGCTGTCAACCAGCAACAACACAACACTACCAAGGCAATGAGAGAAACCCAAAGGAGCGCCTTGGGTTCCCCATGCCACCCACCTATGGGAGCTTTTGTGATATTGCCTTGGGTTTCTTTTTATAAACAAGCAAACAAACAAAAAAGCCAAAGATTCCAGGCATAACCCCAATTCTCTCATCTTCCAAAGGGGATCTGAGTGAGGTCCCATTGTGAAGGCTGTGAACACACACACACACACACACACACACACACACAATTAGTCACAAAGGCACCTCTGTCACGAGCCTGGAGAGGGACCTGAATCCCAAGGAAAGAACAGCTAAAATATGTAGACGTGAGACGAGAGAGGTGAACAGGAAGAGCCAGGTGGATCTGACTGGCACTGTGTTTAGAAAATAATTATTTTGTTCCCTCTGTTCCCAACTCTAATAAACTCTCCCAGCTTGTAGCTCTAAATCCCTAACACATCATTTTACCATCATCTTTAAAGCGTGTACAGAATAGTTGGTAAAGTTAGTTACAAGGCGTGCTTCTTGGTATTACACCCTGGATTATGATGGATCAAAACGTCATTCTGTCCCAGAAGAACTCTGCTTGGACTGGAGCAGGTGCTGCCTGAAGAAGACATGTCACCTCATCATACATAAAAAGTCCTGTGGACGATTTCTGAGGAGGAGACCAAAAGTCAGTTATCAGGAAACACAAACTGAAAACCGAGCAAATCAAGGGTAGTGTTATTGCCAGCCAAGTCTTTAGCAGGAAGTTGAACATGCCTCAGAAGCAGTGCTGTGTTCTGACGATCAGAGACCACAGGTGTGCCAAACCATCAAATATGGCTGGATTTAACACAGAAAGGTCTCTGGAATGACCGCAATGTGTGCAAGAGTTTCTGTTTTCCTGACTTTATTACTGGCACTTCTGCTCTCCCGTCCTCTGGGATCCCATCAGCACCACCTGTGCTCTGAGGGCAGGCTCTCGTCTCAGGAAGCTCCAGACTTGCATTGCTTCTTGATGAGTGCAGAGAGGCTACTCAGAACCCCACATTTGGGGTCTTCCGGTGCACCTGGTCGGCAGAATCTTCAGAAGTTCAGCGACAGTGTGGAGCACCTGTGACTCCAAGTGTTACCACGAGCATCTGAGTTTGAGATGTGTCCCAAACGGCAAGGACATAGCTGATGTAGATGGTTGGATCTGGCCCCGGGCCAATGGGGTGGTGGCATTGGAGACAAATGCATGTTGATATAATGTATAACATAATCATATTTATTATGTATTTGATTGTAATTCAAATGGAGAATTTTAACAAAGCAAAAGCCAAACTTAGTTCTGCACCTACATCATCAATTAAAGCAAAAGATCCTCCCAGTTCTTTAGGGCCTCTGACAGGAATTAATAACAGGATCTCCCTTAGAGTTTCTATTGCTGTGATAAATCACCATGGCCATAAGCAACTTGGAGAGGAAAGGGTTTATTTTGGTTCCACTTTCTCACCCATTGTGGAAGGAATTCAGGGCAGGAACTGATGCCAAGGCCGTGCGGTGGAGAGCGAAGCTGACTGAACTGACCTCGTCCCACCTTACTCAGTTGTTTCCTTATGGCACCTAGGACTGCCAGCCCAGGGGTGGTACTGCCGACAGCCATCTGAGCCCTCCAACATCAATTGTCAATCAAGAAAACGCACCACAGGCTAATCTGGTGGGGTGTTTCCTCAACTGAGGCTTCTTCTTCCCAGACGACCCCAGCTTGTGTCGAGCTGGCATCAAACTAAGCAACACAGTGTCTGAAGCAACAATCAAGTGAGAATCAGATGTGACGGAGAAGGAGTGGGACATTAAACTTCATACACAGAAGTGTGGCTCCTTATGACGCTTTTCAGAAATCGTGTTCTGTTTCCCGCCTTCTTCTGTGTTTATCTGCCTGCCCCTCCATAGCTGGGACCTCCTCTTTGCCATTTTCTCCATCAAATCATGTACACCCTGCTTCCCCCTTTCTTTCGCTCCTCTCGCATCCCACCCGCATGCCCTGAAAATGGTCCCTTTTCACTTTCCTGGTTTCTGCAGTGCTGCCAGGATATGTGCTCACATCTGAAGATGTAGAGTCAGAAACCTCTGATAACAGAAAGCATCCTCCCAGCTGCTATACCCCCTGCCATGGTGATAATGAACTAAACCTCGAAAACTATAAGTCATCACCTTAATTAAATGTTTTCCTGTATAAGAGTGGCCGTGGTCATGGGGACTCTTCACAGCAATAGAAATTTGCTATGGAATATTAGTTTAAGATGTGTTGTTGACAGAGGTTTCTGTCCCGCCCAGTCCCGTAGCCCTTCAGTCTCAAAGAAACACACAGAGGTCTACATTAATCATAAACTTGTTGGCCTATTAGCTCAGGCTTCTTATTAACTCTTACATCTTAAATTAGCATATAATTCTTGTCTGTGTCAGCCATGTGGCTTAGTACCTTTTATCAGTAGGGCATCCTTATCCTGCTTCCTCCATGTCTGGCTTCCTCTATGACTGAGACTCAACCTTTCCTCTTCCCAGAATAGTTGGAGGAGGTGGCTGCTTGTATACCCTGGCTGCTCAGCTAGCTTAGCCCCAAAATAATCACACAGAAACTGTATTCATTAAATCACTGCTTGCCCCATTATCTCTAGCTTCTTATTGGCTAACTCTTACATCTTAGTTTAACCCATCTCCATTAATCTGTGTATCGCCAGTGGCATTGACTTACTGGCAAAGTTTCAGCATATTTGACTCTGGCAGTGGCTCCATAGAATCTCTCTGACTCCACCATTCTTTCTCCCAGCATTCAGTTCTGTCTTCCTCGCCTACCTAAGTTCTGCCCTATCACCAGGCCAAGGCAGTTTCTTTATTCATTAATCAATAGAAGCAACACACCCACAGAAGGAGCTCCCACACCACAGAATTCTCCTGTTCTGGTTTCCCTGCCTATACTTCCTGCCTGGCTACTGGCCAATCAGCATTTTCTTAAAGCAATTCAAGTGACAAATCTTTACAGGGTACAGACCATTGTTCCACAGCATTCCCCTCCCCCTTTTTTCAAAACAAGAACTATGAACCTAATCTCTTTGTTTAGCTTTTTTTCCTGACCATTATCCATAATAACTTGTAACCAATGCTCTAAACAAAGACAAACATCCATAGTCCATTTCTGGAATGTAGGCATAGTTTTCTAGGCCACTTCCTATTGATTGGGGAAGATGAAAATCTTATGGAGACCTAAAGAAAATTGAAAATTATGGTCAAGTCCTGATTAGACTATTCTGTGAGGCTTGATCATCTCAGTCAGCATTCTTGAGGCTGTTCTGGATGTAGAACTCAGACATCTGGGCCATCCACTCCTATCGGAGATTTCTCTGGCTCTTCCTTGATCAAACCTGATTTTTCTTAACCCAGAATAAATCCATAGCCTCTCATTTCCTGTGGANTTCTGGATGTAGAACTCAGACATCTGGGCCATCCACTCCTATCGGAGATTTCTCTGGCTCTTCCTTGATCAAACCTGATTTTTCTTAACCCAGAATAAATCCATAGCCTCTCATTTCCTGTGGAAACAGAAGTAAAACTTCTTCTCCAAAGTAACATATCTATTGACCTAAATTTTGAAGTCAAGGTATTTTCAAAATATATATGTTGGATTAATCCAGCAGCATTTATAATTGAATGTCTTTTAGCAGCTTTTGATCCTTCCTCAGTCATCAAACAGTTCAAAGACAACACAATAACATACAGTATCCAGACTCTGTGTATTTTTCATCTTTACGTGGCTTTATTTTAAATGCTATTTCTTTTCTTCTTATTTTTAACTTTTGATTTTTTTGAGACAGGGTTTCTCTGTGTATCTTTTGCTGTCCTGGAACTCACTCTGTAGACCAGGCTGTCCTTGAACTCACAGAGATCCACCTGCCTCTGCCCTCTGCTTCCCAAGTGCTGGGATTAAAGTTGTGTACCACCACACCCAACTACTCTCTTTTCTCTTTTTTTAAAGGACTTTTTCTTTTCTCTTTCAAGCCTACATATATTTTAAAACACACTTTAAACTGTTTAGAGGTTTTCTTCATCTGAATCTATCTTCAATGTATATCTCTTTTTTTTGGCCACATGAGTCTTTAATTTGCTAAGCAATTTGGCTAGAATTAAAACTGTTGTTTTGGCAGCTGAATCCACCCCATTCCTTAGCTTTCTGAGAATCTAGCTTCGTGGTGGAAGTACTGGTGGAAGCCATGTTTATTGTCCAACACTATAGAGTTTCAAGGTCCCTGCCACCACCAAGAAGCATGCTGTTGGTTATTTGCAAGCATCATTTAAATGTTTTGTGGCAGAGCCTCTTAAATGAGCTACAAGGGTTTTGCAGCTAAAGCTGAGTCAGGAAGCCTCTATTAAATGAGATGCACTTGCTTTTAGCAAACAGAGTGCACCTGAGAAAATGCTACTACCAAGAAGTCATGCTTAACCATGTTCTTTTGTGTCTAGAATTACTTCCCAAGCTCTCTCACATTTTATGTGGATGTAGTTGTCCACGTTGTAATATTTGTTTAATGATGCAAAGATGTGCTGCATTCTTTTATTTTGCATTTGTTTAACTCTGTGAAGCTGTGTTACTTTACCTGTCTAAAGCACCTGATGGTCTAATAAAGAGCTAAAAGGTCAATAGCAGGGCAGGAGGGAAAAATAGGAGGGGCTTCCAGGTAGAGAGAAGAAATAGGAGGAGAAATCTAGGCACTAGGCTCGAGAGAACAGCAGAAAAAGGAAAAGGAGGAGAGGAGGATGCTAGGGGCCAAACAGCCACACAGTCACACAGCCAGCCATGGAGTAATAAGTAAAGAAAGATATATATTATAAAGAATGATAAAAAGCCTCCATGTATTTATTTGGGAACTGGGATGGCAGCCCCCACCCAAAGGGAAAAAAAGCTCCAGAAATACAGAAGCCCTAACTAAGACAGTAACCATCAGCTCTCTAATTCAACTAATGACCTAATCAACAAGAGAAAAAAACATGCCTGGTACTAGAAACCTAGTTAAGTACCTGGGACTAGTGAATTCATAGATCTTGGTGGTAGTGGTAAGACTTTAAAAGCCAGAAGATTGGGGAGTTTGCTGTGAGATTGTGTCTCCTAGTAATGTCAGAAGCACACCCATAAAAATCTCACCAACGTGACTGCCTAAACATGAGCTGAAGAACAACAGCACGAGACATGCTCACATGGACAGACAAAACTCATGAGGTCTCAGCCCTACAGGCAAATAAGGAATACTGAGAGAGAAGAAGACCATCTTCCTCAGGGAAGAGCACGCCAGCTAGTTATCCAATACCAAATGGTCAGTTCTGAAAACAAACATGCAAATAACATTATATAGACCAAGCAGGCTGTACCTGTGGTGTGTGTGTGTGTGTGTGTGTGTGTGTATGTGTGTGTGTGTGTGTGTGTGTGTGTGTGTGTGTAAAAGAGGCCATGGCTTTGAAGGAAAGAAGGAAAATATGTGGGAGAAATTGGAAGGAAGAAAGAGAATGAAAAAATGATGTAATATATTATACTCTCAAAAATAATTTAAAAATAAGGGAAAAATATGATAAGTTAAAAATGACAATTGTTTAGTTTTTATTTCTGCAAATGTGTAAACTAACCAGCTTTTCTGCTCAATTTATCTTGAAATAAAACTCCCTCCTCAGAAAAAGAAGGAAGAAGCTCTTCCTCTTTCAGAACAAACACAGATTTTTCTGGGAAAATACAAAGGAGAAGATAAGTGTTGACCTTAATTCCCATTCTGTTCTGGTGACCGAGGCGGAAATGCTGTGGTGAGCGTCCCACACCACCATCCTCGCACAAACAGAGACTTCCAGGCGTCTCAGGCCTTGCACGGGTGTGACTGTTGAAGAAGCATTGGTTTCACTGTTCCCCGAGAGTCCTAGCAGGCAGGTGGTGAAGAGTGTGATCAGGGTACAGAATCACCCCATGCCCTCCAACATCCATGCTCACAGAGTCCCATTGAGAAGCCCACGCTGCTACTTTCTGTCACAAGAACAAGACCATTACTCTGGTGGCTGGACCTCCTCTGGCAGATGACAGCAACGCACCTTCACTCAAGGGCTGGCTGATGGTGACCCTCTGGAATGAAAGGGGACTCTGCAGATGCTACACAGCTGATAGAAGTTCCTAGGAAACACCACAGAGCCTGGCTGTGTCCAGCTGTGAATCAGGGATGAGGGCTGGCTGCCTGGAACAACAGAGCTCTGAGATGACTCCAGCCAAGATCTGAAAGGCAGATTCAGTCCAAGAAGTGATTGGCTGACACCATCCAGAGAGGAGGGGTAGGGGCCGAGATTCACTGAAGAAGACCCAGACTCAAATAGTTTGCAGGCACAAACAGCGTTTATTCTACAGAAGTAGTCAGCATGCATGGGTCCATCATCCACACAAAATGGCGATTGGTGACCCTGAACAAAAGTGCACAGGCCCCTTTAACAAGGAACTTGGGGAATTCTTAGCGTGGAAGCTAATATTTGTTCTAACTGGTCAGTCAATGAGCTGTTACAGGGAGCACATGATGATTGGCCAGGGCTACTAACAACTTTACCCATTGCGGGCCTTTTAGTCATATACGATTAGTAACAGCTTTATCCTGTAACTTTGGGTCCCCCCTAGACTCGTAAGGCCAGGTTTGAAACTGTTTAGCTGATTGGCTAAACTTGGCTGGGGAACTTGCTGGACCCAGGCTTAGGTCATTTTCTACAATGGAGCTGCTCTGTGTCTAAGATGGAGTCACGTTCAGAGCCCTTCAGAGCCTAGAGACAGTGCATTTATTAACCTGGAATCCCATTGAACATGCTTCCAAGTCGCTCTTGAGTGCACATCATGAACTGCACAGTGGGGTTCTTTGGGAGCACCCTCTCCCTACCCTGTACCTATGAGGACCACTATACTCCTACACACACACACACACACACACACACACACATACACGCATGCACACACCCTCACACATGCACACACTCACACACACATGTGCACGCCCACACACATGCACACATTTACACACATGCACACATGCGCATACACACACACACACACACACAGGTTCTGGTGACCTTCTGCATAGATGATCCAGCAGACATACTCTCTTCCACATTATTGCCATTTTCCAGCTGTATTACACATGAATGGGCATCGATACTTGGGTCCTCCAGGCTGGATAACTACAGTGCAAACAGCCCCTTATATACACCCACCAGCTTTCCCTCTTGGGTCTCTCCTGCATATCTTTACACCAATCTACTTCCAATCCCTATGACAAAAAAAGGAGGAAAGGGAAACCTGGCTCACATTCTCAGCAGTTTTGGCCCATGGTCCATGGACTCCAGTGATTGGGGGCCTGAGATAAGGCGGACATCATGGTAGGAAGTGGGAAGACACTCACCTCATAGTGGCCAGGAAAGAGCAATGAGACACAGGGGGAGATGGTGGTGATGAAAGACGAGAGGGAGAGAGACGGGGAGGGGTCAAGAGTCAGAGCAAGTCCTAATGTCAAAGTATCACTTTAGAATTCACATCCCTGATGACCTACTTCCTTCCAGCATCCCATTAAGCCAGAATTAATCTGCTGATGAGATCAGAGCCCTTCTGATCAAATAGTTTTCTCAAAGGCCCTACCTCTGAGTATTGATGCTCTCCACACCGAGCCTTCAACATGCAGACACGATCCAAACCAGACTTTCCTCTTCCTCTGCCCTGTTCTGCCGACCTCCTTCCTCTTCCCACTTCCAGTACAATGGCTGCATGTGTCCACCGTCCTCCCTGGATTCCTCCTAGTGCCACATGATTCCATGTAGTCCTCACATGTACCACAGTTCCTCCTGCCAAAACTATCCATCTTTGTGTATCACTTGATTCTCTGCAGCATGCCATTCTGTGTATTTCTGAGCCAGGTGCTTTGACGCTAGCCACTATATCCACAGTGATTGTTGCCTATGACACACCTTGGTGCTCATTATGTACTGGTAAGCAATGCCCCTTAGGGCCTCATTCAGAAACCAGCTCACTCAATTCAGAGGATGTGCCTAGATACCATACTGTATGGTCCTCCTGGAACTCCTCACCCTCAGTGTTGGAGACATCTTGGGAGATAACAGGATGTACAGTGACTCTGGTTCTGCGCTACTGTCTCATGGAGCATGGTATCTTCACTGGACCCATACCTAAATGTTGTAGGGAGGCCGCTTATTTGTTCCTGCCGCTCAGCCCCGAAATAATCACACAGAAACCATATCATTTAAATCACTGCTTGGCCAGTAACTCTAACGTATTCCTAGCAAGCTCTTACATATTAAATTAATCCATTTCTATTCATCTGTGTATCGCCACTTGGCTGTGACTTACGAGGTAAAGTTCCAGCCAGCGTCTGTCTTTGGCAGGGCTACATGGCTTCTCTTGACTCCACCTTCTTTCTCCTAGCATTCAGTTTAGTTTTCCCTGCCTACCTATATTCTGCCCTGTTATAGATTCAGAGCAGTTTCTTTATTAACCAATGGTATTCATAACACACAGAGAGAAATCCCACATCACCTCCCCTTTAAATAAAAAGGAAGGTTTTAATTTTAACATAGTAAAATTACATATAACAAGACAGGTATTATTTTAAGATGTGCTGCATTATTTTATGTTGCATTTGTTTAACTCTGTGAAGCTAGCTGTGTTATTTTGCCTGACTAAAATATCTGATTTGTCTAATAAAGAGCAGAATGGCCAACTGCAAGGCAGGAGAAAGAACAGGCAGGACTGGCAGGCAGAGAGAATAAATAGGAGGAGAAATCTGGGGCAAAGATAGAGGAGTGAGAAACAGGAGAGGAGACCAGGACTCCAGGGGCCAGCCACCCAGCTACAGAGCAAGTCACAGAGAAAGAAGTAAAGAAAAGTATACGAAAATAGAGAAAGACAAAAGTCCAGAAGCAAAGGTAGACAGAATAATTTAAAGTTAAAAAATAAAAGCTGGCTAGAAAAAAACCATGCTAAGCTCAGGCATTCATAAGTAAAAATAAGGCTCCATGTGTATTTATTTGGTAACTGGGTGGTGGGCCCCCAAGAGAGCCAAGAAAAGCAAAGAGTAAATAATAACCAACAACATAGGTGTCCTCAGAGTCTTCTAGCCTTGTAATGTCACATACAGGGTTACACAGGACTCCTGAGGCCTAGCTTCATTACCAGTAAGGATTGGTGACTGTGTGGAATGGGGATTCTTGCCATGGCCATATCCAGACTGGTGCACAGCAATGTGTGCATACACTGCTCAACCAACCATTGGCCCTCCCTGGCTTCTGCTGGAGTTGGAGCTTCAGAGAGTGAGGCTCACAATGAAATGAATGTGTTGAGCAGATGTCTAACCACACAACAAACCTCATAAGCTGCCTTCCTGCTGCCACCTCAGCCTCATGCATCAATTAATGATGGATTCTGTGGTGGTTTGAATAAGAATGGTCCCCATAGGCTCATATATTTGAATGCTTAGTTGCCAGAGAATGCCAGTATTTGAAAGGTTTAGAAGGATTAGGAGGTATGTCCTTGTGGGAGGAAGTGTGTCACTGGGAGTAAACTTTGAGGGTTTCAAAAGCTCACACCAGACCTAGTGCATCTGTCTATGTCTGTTTGTCTATCTGTGTGTGGGTGTATCAGGAATTAACATACTTAGCTACTGCTCCATCAAGCTTGCCAAAGACGGTATTTGATAAGTTCGAGTTTGGGGAGAACAGAATGGTAGCAAGTATGCACTGGTAGGCTTCACACTCAATATAAATCCTGGAAGCTGCCATCACTACAAATGAGAAACTAAACACAAGAGCATTCAATGCCATGGGACACTCCCACCAGCCTCCTCTAGAACTCCAGGGTGACGCAGAAATGCGAAATGTGCAGAAATGCGAAATGTGCGGAGAGGCTTTGTGTTAGTGGGAGTACCTGCCCATTTCTGGGTGTCTCTTCTGGAAGCTGCACCTGCAGCTGCAGGTGGTCCCATAGAATCTGGCAGCTGAAGATGATGGCTGGATCCCAGATGAGCAGAGCACCTTTGGGTGAAAGTGAGGGAGTACTCAACAGGTGAGCAGGAACCCAGCTTCACAGTGAGATGGGACTGCCTGGGGAACTGGCTCTTACTAACAGGATCAAACACACAAGCACTCTGGCCTTTCCCTGTACAACCAGAGGCACTGTGGGAAGTTCAGCATGAGCCCCAGCTGGCATGCTCCAGCCCAGCAGGGAGTTAGGGACACTGGGAGTCATGGCCTTGGGCACCTTTCCAGGGTTTACAGGCTGGTGGGAGGCTGGGAAAATCCAGTCACAGACCGACAGGGACCTGCAGCATGCTGTGGTGGACAGTATGACAGTCTTTGCCAGTGTGGGGGGGAGGGTTGGGGGTCCTTCTGGGAAGTGTAAGAACATGCGCTATCAAGCTACAGAAGGGCCTGGGTGTCCAGGGAGTAGAAAGAAGCCCTACCACTTAGGATTACAGTCAGGCACTAGGGAGAGTCCCATGGCTGAAGATCCTGAGCAGAAGGGAGAGGATCCTACAGTTCAGGATCAGTTCTCCTGGGGAGAGTTGTGCTTGGGGGGGCAAGGCTTGGGTGCACACAGGTGCCTCTGTATATCACCAGAGTTGGGACTGCCCACAGGTGCAAGGGGGATGCTTGGTCCTTTAGTCTTTGTGTTCCATAATTGTGGAAGAACGTAAAACACAAAGCATTGGGAAGATCTCTACATGCTAAACAAGGGTCTCTTTCAGTTTTAAAGGAAGCCTTTAGCCTGTCCATGAAGATAAAATTATTTGACCATGTACTTCAAACATAATTCGTTGCCAAAATTTCTTAACTATGCATTTTTAGCAGACCCACTGCTGACCCACACTAATTACACAACATTCTCCGTCTGAGAAATTGCTACAGGCTGCAGAGGAATTGCTAGGCTGACCTCCGAAGCCCTGGTGCCATGGCCTACTATTAAAAAAAATCATTGCAGAATGATATCCTTCAAAGAGGGGGACTGATGCAGACCAATGAACCCAACTTCTTTCCTGTCATGGATATAGACAGTTAACATTTCCATAATGGTGCAAAAAGATCTTTATTAGAATTGAACTATGGAAACTCTGTATTTCAGAACAACAGAGAAACTTCCAGAAGAACAACTCAGATGGTCCTTTGCCCCTTTTTTCACTAGGACTTGACTCACAGCACAAACTCTGTGTGCACAGGAAACCAAATGAGTGTTGTTGGAGGCCACTTGTTCATTCCCCAGCCATCCAGACTCCTGAAATAATCACACAGAAACTATATTATTTAAATCACTGCTTGAACTAATAGCTGTAGCTTCTTATTGGCTAGCTCTTACATCCTAAACTAACCCATCTCCATTAATCTATGTATATCGCCATGTGACTGTGGCTTAATAGATAAAATTCCGTCCCCAGCATCTGTCTCTGGCAGGGCTATATGGTGTCTCCTGACTCCACCTTCTTTCTCCCAGCATTCAGTTTAGTTTTCCCTACCTAGCTCTATTCTGCCCTATCACTGGCCAAGGCAGATTCTTTATTCATTAACCAATAAAAGCAACACATATACAGAAGGACTTCCTACACCAAATAAACTTTTGTGGAGTTGGAATTTTGCTTCAAATTTACACATTTTGTCTTTACAAGTTAACATGTTTGAAGTGTGTGCAACTTGGTCCTTGTCATGGCTTGCTTCTCTGTTGCCATCATAAAATACTGGCCAAAAGCAACAGGGAGGAAAGAGCTTCTTCGCATCATGTGTTCTGACACAGTTCATCATTTGGCAGGCACCATGGAGGAACTAATAACTCACTTGATGCTCAAGGCTTGCTCAGCTTTCTTACACAACTCAGCCCACCTGCCCAGGAGTAGCCCTGGCCACAGTGGACTGGTCCCTCCTACATCAATCATTCATGAAAATGTTCCTCAGACATGCCCACATGACAATCTGAGAGAGGTATTCCTCAGCAGAGGTCCCCTTTCTAGGTTTCTGTTGACAAAAACTAACAAACACAATCCTTAAATACACCAGTAAAATGGTATTTCTTGCTGGAGTGTGTTTACTGCTCAGTCTGCAGGATTGAAGGTGTCTTCTGTCACAGACTAGACAGTCTGCTCGGTTGGATGTGTCCTCTTCATGAGCTGGACAGTCTGTTTGGATGGTGGTATCCTCTGTCACAGACTGAACACTTTGAGGGCTGGATGTGTCTTGTTTTGTATGTGCATCTTTAACATATCACACAAAGGACGTTTTACATCCCTCTGTATCCTAACCCAAACACGGAACTGAGACCACAAATGTGCGAGGCCTCATTGCTTTGGGTATGAAATGCGTAACCTCAGGACTGGCATCTTAAATTCATTTGTTAGTTCTGTAATCTCCAGGGCCAGCTAGTGTGGTGTATACAGTAGAAAATCAACACAGAGACGCTGTTTTCAACAAAGCATAAGGTAAGGATTGACACTCAAGGTTTTCATCTGATAGTCATGCTCACTGTGGCACCAACACAGCCAGGTTCAAACACATGAATGCACACACACACACACACACACACACTTGTACAGCCATAAGCAAATTCTGATAAACTACTTTTGATTATATAAGTTACTATAATACTTTTTAAATAAAATGCTTTATCTTTTGTCCTCAGATATAAATATTGCTTTAAATGTCTTTGAAGACAACAGTTCAATATAAAATTCCACTAAAATTAGACAAGTGGCTAATTAAAGTAAAAGTCCAAGAAAAGGAAGTGGAGAAGGGTAGATGAAATATCAGAAGGAAACTACTTTGGAGTACCTGATACAAGAAACAATATTAAATAAAGCTTTTGCTACTATGTATCATAGTAAAAATCATAAAATATTAATTCAAATATTAGTTACTTTTATATATTCACAATAAACAATATTTCCTGAATATGAAATCATGGCTGAAGCTTTTACCTGGCAGACACTTCAGTGGGAAGAAGCAGAGGTGTCAAAGATTGGGTTTGATGGTAATGAACAAACAACTCTGGTGTTCAGGTCATGTACAGACAGCACCATTTAGATAGTATCAATTGTAACTATAACATGAAAGATTAGGAGTGGTTTTCAAATTGAAAAATGTTACTATTATAAATATTTGCAGGCATTAAAACCTCACAGCACACCATCACCTACTAAGTCACTGCAATCAAACTGTCATGTGTGCTTATGGCAGAGGCTGGGTGGCATGTGCCACTGTAGGGACTGTGCTCTTAAAATGTGAGCCAGCCAGGTGGTGCTGGCACACACCTTTAATCCCCAGCACTAGGGAGGCAGAGGCAGGCAGATCTCTGTGAGTTCGAGGCCAGCCTGGTCTATAGAGTGAGTTCCAGGAAAGCCAGGGCTGTTAGACAGAGAAGCCCTGTCTTAAAAAACCAAATAAATACACACACACACACACACACACACACACACTTGTGAGCCAATCCATATGAAATGGTTTAGGTGACAGACTGGGAATCCCATAGAAAATGACACAGACTAAAACTAGGGCTGTTCACCTCAGGAAGGCAAAGAGGAACAGTGCCAAGTGCCCTGGAGGTTCTGCGGCATAGCTTTGGTTATGAGTGGGGGACAGAGCTGGCTAGAGGGGACCGATGATGCGCCTAGCATAGAGTATTCACCTGAACTGTCACAAGCGTCTGGCACTGGGACACTGATGAACAGCCTGGAAACAGGATGAACAGCAATGCTGACCTTACTGGCACAGTGGCCTTGAGGGCATTCCTGGGTGCCTGTTACAAACAGCCCCACAGATTTTACTGCAGTCACTGGGGTGAGAACAGTGTAAGCCTGGGCAAAGCCTAGAAGATCAGCTGGACTCACAGCTTACAAGGTAGTAAGTAGGCTGAGAGGCCAGAACATAACTAGACATGAAAGATTTCCCCAGAAGCAAACCATGGAGAGGTTATCTAGAGTGAGCCGGGGTATAAGGCCCTCTTTCAGAGGGAATAGAACAATAAACGATCAGGTAATCTCGTGTCCATTTCCCCAACATCTAGTGTTTCTGTTTTCATATGATTTTATAACCCACACCAAAGACCACCTTAGCTTCAGAGGGCAGGAGGGAAGGCATAGGCTGTAGACTTCTGGTCGACCAGTAGAGTAGTTTGCCTTTAAAACTTGTATCGTTTCAAAGGCTTCACCTTGTAAGATAGTTGGTTGCATGGCAGTTTGTGCTTAGTGTTTGGCACTGGCAACCTCCCTACAGAGCCACGGACAGGAAAGACACGTCCTGCACAGACCAGACAGATGGCGACCAACTTCTACAGTTTACGACACTCTGAAGTTCACTCATCCATTCTAGAAAAGCCTCTTGTTTTCTCTCCTGTTTCCAGTCGTACTCGCTGCCTCACACAAAGGATAATGTATGCAAAGGTTCTGGACACACTCCACGGAATTCCCGAGAAAGCTCACATTTGAGATTGCTGAGGCAAAAGAAAAAGGCTGCAAAAAGCACTAATTTCTGAAATGCAGCCCACTAGGTAGACAATGCCTCCCAAATAGTGCTTACACCTGGGAACAAGTATTCCAAACATTACCTTGTGGAGCTCCTTCAGATTCAAACCACAAGATTATCTACATAAAACTACAATGATATTTGAACAAAGTACAGTGAGAAATAGATGGCCAATTGCCTAATTCAAAGGTGAAATGGTGTTTGAGCATCTGGGGTAGATACTGACTCAGTCATTTAAATTTGCATCAAAGCATTTTATTTCCTCCTAGCACCTTCCTTCCAGACTTTACACTCATCAGCATCTCCTCTTCTGCACTCTTGGAGAAAACCCAGAGCAGTCGTCCTTGACATCAGCCTGCAGTGGTGGGTTCCTCCAGGAATCCAAGCCCTCACAAAGGCTGGGGAGGGGCACACTCTTTGGTACAGTGCTCTGTTGGAGAGGTGGAGTCCCAGTTGCTGCGGTGCTAGCACATGGCACCTCAATCTGAAGTTCCTCTTGTAAACAGCTTCTGTCGTAATTCAAAGGGCAACAGGCCTTGTGACTTCAACGGTCCAGATGTTGTAGGAATCACGGCTGTTCCCTATGGGACACTACAGTCCCATGTGGAGACTCTTGGGTTGTGGCTTGTCATCTTTGACCCCACCCGACAGGCCACGTAAAGGACAGAAGAGCTGCTTGCCCTCTTCAGGAAGATGTTTTCTGCCCCAGCCCTCTATAAACTGTGGACTAACTGGTGCCTACCTGGGTGGGACTTTCTAGAGGGCTCCATAGCTCCAGCACATGGAATGTCAGACTCCCACAGTTCATGTTTAGAAAGAGATAAGCTGATCCTCTTTTCCAAGATCCAAAGGGATAATATAACATTTCCATGAATGTAACTGTTACAAAAATCAGTGTCAAGAGTCATAAAATAATCAGTACAAGATGGCTCTCCCCCTCCCGAGACTCCCTGGTGGAGGCCCAGGTACAGCTGTCCTTCCCGGTCTTCATCACCAGATCACAGGCTTCCTGCTTTGCTTGTCCCCACGTGAGTGACCCATCTTTTCTACCCATGTTCAGCTTTCTGATCACTTCAAACACCCCAGACACCCCCTTCAGCAGTTAGCCAAATTTGTATCACTTCTCTTCCGAGCTACCTGTGCTATATCCATTCAGCTCTTGTCTTTCTGGAATCTATGACGTCATGATGAAAGGAGAAAGCGGCACTCAACTCTCAATTTTTTTAAACACACTGTTTATGAATGCAAGTGCATGCAGTAAGTAGATAGTAAGACTTAGGCATCAGTAAGTAGGAGATAACTTGAGGCCTCGGGCGCCAAGGGACTAAGAGCCCCAACAGCTACCATAAATGGTCACCTACTCATCTGGGAAATTTTTTTACCAAAAAGAAAATTCCCCATGTATGTGGAGCATTCTCAACCTCTTTGGTGCCAGCAGCTGTCATGAACTCAGTGTGCAAGGCACCATGGAGCTCTGCCCCAGCAAACTCAGGAATAACAGGGGAACTTTCACAGAAGAAACAAATCAAAGTAAGTTGATCCTAATTAGAATGAGTAAACTTTGATTGGCAATAAAAAAGGGAATAAAGGCCATGAGAGAGAAAAGGACGGACAGTGAAGACACAGCTTTAGGGTCACTCCTTTCTTTGAAGAATACATTTAAGTGAGGGATTTCTGCGGTGAAAATGTGGTCAGACAACCAACATGCCAATAATTCAGTTTTGCCGTAATACTGACAATGAGCTTCTGAAGGCCTGTTGCCTGTGGCCTGCATGCCCCTGAGACCCACAGACACCTGTACCTGTACGTACACTTCGTCTTTTCCCCACTAGCCACCTGGCGTATGCACGGCACAGGGAATGGCCACGCTAGACAGGAAAGGCCAGCTCCCTCCCCAGACAGGCCTGGAATACAGAGCAGTCTCTTTAAGCTGGAGACAAGAATGGGGCCCACATCTGCAAAGAAAGCCTTGCAAGGGAATGGGGAAAATGAACAAAAATTGCTTATTCCAGAAGCTTTGGGCCAAATCCCTCTGTGGCCAGGCTTGGGACCACAACCACATTCTTGCTTTGATGTCTTCAAACACATGGATGTGCCAATGTTGAGCAAACCCATGACATATTCCCCAGAACATGAATCATTTTATCTTTCAAATACCAAAGGGAATCATAAGAACCTCTCATTAGAGACTGAGAAGACCAAACTAAGTATGGTGTCCATCTTCTGTGCCCTGGGCCTTGCTCGTCCTGAAGAAACCAAAGAGGGACATCAAGGTGGATAGCATCAGGCCATGGCATCCTTGGCACCTTGCACCCTCAAGTGCAGCTGCCACGGTGACAAGCATGAAGCGAGAGACTGCAGAGCGCAGAATAAGATGAGCCGGCTTCTCTAGAGCCCAGTGGTGCTTCAGGCTCCCACCCTTTCTTCTCTCAAAGGTACCAACAGGAAATAGACACCGACTCATCTTTATCGAAGAATAACTGCACAGATGGGCTATGGTTCCTAGGAGAAGGGAAGCTCAGAGGAGGGTGAGTCCTGCAGAAGGGGAATCCAGCAAGGGCCCCCTACAAAAACTGCCCCATCTGCCTCAATGGAAAGTCACGAATTCTTTCTTTTCTTCCTGTAGTCCTACCATCAGGCCAGCAGTCGCTCAGCCACAAATAGCTGAAGTTTCCCATCCGAGGTGGCAGTGGCGAGCTGTAACACAAAGTGGAGCACTACATTACGACCAAACATTTTTCATTTACTGAGTAACCAGTGATAAAAGTGGCCACAAAGTTTACACATTAGTTGTACTGTTTCAGATCAAAGAGCAAAACTCATTAAATTAGTAAAATCTGTTGCAATAGTGTGATACTTATACTTCATTAGTCCAAGACACATTCCACTGATGCTTTAGAATTTAGAAATGCTTTGACCTTAGGATTCTGAGTTTCAGAACAGCCTGGGTGATAAGATCTTATTTCCACAAAAAGTTAAAATAAAAATGGAGACCACAGGATGCATGGGGCTTTGTCAAGAAGACCATGTGCCTGAAGAACTCTCAGGACAAGAAAAGAATCAGGGAGAATATTTAAAGAAATAACGACAAAAAAGAGATTCTAAAATTGATAAAAGATAAATAAACATCTGTGCTCAATAGGCTCCCAAGATGAGCTAAAATAGCCTCACTCATCCATGACGCAGTAAATCTCAAAAGCCATGCTGAATCCCAGAGGCAGCAGAAGAAAAGTGGATCACTACCCAGGATACTCTCGGTGGCTGACAGACTGAAGAGATTAAAAGGAAGGGTCTCTCTCTGTCAACAGAGAATCCTGCATCTAGTAAACACACTTGGGTCGTGATGGGGAAATTGAGGCTTCCCAGATAGGCCAAGGATCTTTACCTCTAGCCCAGTCTTGTAAGAAACACAAGAGGGAGCCCACTTTCAAGTGACCTGAAAGGACTTTAAATATGAACTTAAAGTCACATGAGGATAAAGGTCTTAATAAAGGCAAATATATGAGCAATTATACTAATAGAACTCTATAATTTTTGAGACTTTATTTTTATGTGTATGGGTGTTTTCCCTGCATGCATGTCTGTATACCACATGCATGCAGTGCCATGGAGGCCAGAGGAGGGTGTCAGATTTTGGGGGACTGGAGTTATGGATGGTTGTGCACCATCATGTAGGCACTGGGAGTTGAATCTAAGTCCTCGGAAGAGCCATTTCTCCTGGCCCTCAGTAACTAATTTTAAGAGACAAATACATTATTAAAAAATTATTAGTGTCAAAGAATTAATGTTGTAACTTGGATTTGCAACTCTACATTTTCATACATAATTTAAGAAGCAAGTGAATTTTAAAATTATTATTGGCTTATACTTTGATGGACACACTATATTCATAAAATTGTAACTTTCAATTTTAATAACTGAAAAAAGGTTAGTGGGCTGCCCAAGTTGACAACCCAAGTTCAATCTCAGGAACCCACGGAAAGGTGGGAGGAGGGAACAAATTCCACAAAGCTGTCCTCTGGTCTCCACATGTCTGCTGTGGAATGGATATTCTTCCTCAAAATAATAAAAGTTTAAGCTGACAAGGGCAGGGGTAGCAGTGATAGAAAAAGCAGAGTTTTGTGTGTTATTGAAGTTAATCTACTATAAATAAAATTCAAGTGTTTCAACTTTAAAAGGTTAAATGTAACCTCTACAAAGACAGTATCTATAAAATATACACAAAAGAAAAAATAAATACTTTGAACCACTTATTATAAGAATTGATTAACGACAAAGGAAGAACATATGCAAGAAAGGAGAGGAAAAAATCTAACCCACACGTGGGGAAAGGTACAGAAATAAGCTCCCTTCTTATCCATAACTACCTTAAGTGTAAGCAGATTGGCTCTGCAACAGCAAAAAGGGTAAAGGTTGGAAGGATGTATTAAAACAAATGATCCACCTATATGCTGTCTACAAGAAACTCATTTTAGACACAGAACCATGAATAAATTGAAATGAAAAGAAGCTATTCCATGCAAATAACAACCAAAAGTGAGTGGGGATGGCTCAGAAAACTAGACTTTAAATAAAAAGTTATGAGAA
Source organism: Bramus lutescens (assembly GCA_001685075.1). Lineage (NCBI taxonomy): Eukaryota > Metazoa > Chordata > Mammalia > Rodentia > Cricetidae > Bramus > Bramus lutescens. The sequence continues at coordinate 48,105 of LOEQ01006529.1, read as the reverse complement.
ACAAGATATTTTTATTGATAAGCATGTCAATGGCCCAAGACACAATGATACAAACATTCATATACACCATAGAGACCACCGAAACACATGAAACAGAAATAGAGAGAATTAAGGGTAACCTTTTTGACAACAACAGGCTTCAGTGCTCTCCTGCCTTCTGTCATCCCTATAACAGATGACAAGTTACAAAGAACTTACACGGTGTGGTACACCAACTAGAGCTAGAAGACACAGAAAATGCCAAACAAGAGGATTCACAAACCTCAGCTACCCAGGAGGTGTCTTCCAGAATCAACCGTATGAACACCTGATTTTTGACAAAGAAGCTAAAATTATACGATGGAAAAAGAAAGCATCTTCAACAAATGGTGCTGGCATAACTGGATGTCAACATGTAGAAGAATGGAAATAGACCCATATCTATCACTGTGTGCAAAACTGTTTGTACTGGCTTTTGGGGAACCTCTTCTTCACTTCTCTTTGGATGGATGCCTTGCTCAGCCTGGATATAGTAGGGAGGGCCTTGGACCCTCCACAGAGCAATGTGCCTTACCCTCTCTGAGGATTAGATGGGGGTGGGTGGGGTGGTGTGGAAGGTGGAGGGAATGGGAAGAGGAGAGGGAGTGGGAACTTGGATTGGTATGTATAATGAAAAAAGATAGTTTGTTTTCTTTTTTAAAGATAAAAAAACAAAAATGTGTTCTGATTTTTAAAAAATGGCAATGACTGTATAGAAATATACAGTGTATAACATGACATTTTAACATACATATTTTTTAATGTTGACTAGTTTTATTTCACTAGATATAGTAGTAAAACTAGTCAACACTAAAAAAAGAAACCAGAAGTTGATTCTTTGAAAAGATCAATAAAATTGACAAGTCTGGCTAAATAACTAGAAAAAAAAGAGAATATTAAAATTACTTAATTTGAAAGTGGGTGCTATTCTTCCTGATGATGCAGATATAAAAAATTGTAAAGGGTATTATGAACAATTTTATATAACAAGTTGAATATTTTACATATATTTGCTTATGCAGCCACATACATACTACACATATGTAGTAAAAGGTGTGGCTTTCTTAAGTGAATAACTAATATCAGTGAAATTATAGTCCAGGAGAATCAAAGGGAAACACAACAGAACTAGCAATGGAAGGAACTTTGCACACTTATTAATGAGAAGCATGGTGAACACATATCGTTAGGCTCATCTACCTGCAGGTTCAGCTTGAAAAAACAATTTTAAACAAGAAAGATCAGTTAAGACCTGTGGATAATACTTCAAGAGTCTCAAACTATATCCAATAGAATTCAGAAGACAAAAATAAAGGCAATGCTTAAGAAGCAAATTTTAAAGAACAGAAAATTACACAGCTTAGATGCCAAAATTGATGAGATTTTAAAAGTGTTGTTAGTAAGTATATAGCGATGGAAATTTTACAACAAACCAAACTTCTATTTCATGGAAAGAAAAAAAACAGACATTATCGGATAAAATATGGAACTTCAAAATATCAAATGTAGCAATATCAAAATGTAGCAAAATATCACTAAAAATCAAATAATGTATTATAAGAAAAAGAAAAAGTGACACAGAAAAAGTAGTGACCACAGAAACTGGTGAGAATTTAGCCTCTTTCTAGCAACAGCAAGCCTATAGACAGCACACCTATAGTAAACCTATAGGGAGAAACCTATAGCAAACCCATAAAAAGCACACTACAGTAAACCTATAGAGAGCACACCTACAGCAAACCTATAGATAGCATACCTATAAAAACTTATAAAGAGCATATCTACAGCAAACCTTAGAGGGCACACCTACAGGAAACCTATAGAGGGTACACCTACAGCAAACCTATAGAGGACACACCTACAGGAAACCTATAGAGGGTACACCTACAGGAAACCTATAGATAGCATACCTATAAAAAACTTATAAAGAACATATCTACAGCAAACCTTAGAGGGCACACCCACAGGAAACCTATAGAGGACACACCTACAGCAAACCTATAGAGGGCACACCTACAGGAAACCTATAGAGGGTACACCTACAGGACACACCTAATACTATGCAGAAGAAAGAGATAACAAAGGTAGTAACAGTCAAGGGAAGGCCATCAGCTCGGCTGGGTCTCCAGCCTCCCAACTTCAGACATGAGTAAGGGCTGGTTTCTGTAATGAGCTAATGCAAGTCTAGGAACCACTTTCTAAACTTCATCAACACCACTCACTCATTGCCAACCGTGCTCTGAAAATATTAGTGTTAGGTTAGACTGCACGGGGATCATGTTGTGGGGAATATGTTTCTTGAAATTGAAAATTAACAATACAGTTATCTTTGAGTCATTGCTCCACAGGCATCTTGGGCAAGTTTCCCCACTTTCCGAATCCCTGGCTTGGTTCAGTTCTGGCTATTGTCCCTTTTCCACAGCAGCACAGGATCAGAAGAGTGTCACCGTGCTAGTAAGTGTGAGCTCCAAGTGACTGCCCTGCCGGCTGAAAAGGAATGAAAGAGCAGCAGGGGCCAACTCAACAGGGAGCAGCACAGACAGGTAGGGCTAGCAACCCATATAAAATGTGTGTGCAGTCGCCAAGACTGCCCTTCGCTGTGTCTGAGTTTTTCACCTAGGGAACATGAAATAAACAAGTGGACTGAGAATACAAGTAGCTATGGAACTCACTGCCTGCCTTAAGTGTCCGGGGAGAAAGATGAACACAGCCCAACATTTGAAGATGACGTCATGATACAATGTTGACATCCTTGAAGGACCATGCACAGTGACCAAGCTGTGCTTACCAGGAATGTAATTCAGTTTTCAGAGGGTTCAAGTCCATGATGGGAGAACAAAGGCATAGCTGAGAACTCCTTTCTCAAACTTCAAAGCAGGAGGCAGAGAAAATCACAATGGGAATGTCATCTCTCCCTTGAAACCTCAAAGCGTGCCAGAGACACACCTCCTCCCGCAAACCTTTCTAGTCTTTCCCAAGCAGTTCCACCAACTGGAGAGCAAGTATTCAAACACACACGAGAGTTGTTCTCCAATCAACACAAATTAGAAAGGAAGGGAGGGGAGGAAGGGAGGGAGGGAGGGAGGGAGGAAGGAGTTCTTCTGATGTACTATAAAACTGAGTAAAGCCTGGACCATACTATCATCTCAACAGACAAAAATTATTACAGAGAAATTAAACTTTCTCATGATTATAGAAACACCAACTAGACTAGCAATAAAGGGGGCTTCCTGCACGCTACTGTGCCAGGCATGCAAAGCTCACAACTTAATGGCAAAGTCCTGGAAATGCCCACTACAATCAGGGACACAACAAAGACAGCTGCTCTTATAATTAGAGAGATGAGGAAAAAGAAACTCAACTCATCTGGAGTGGGAAGGCTTGACACTGACTTTTCAGGTGATAGAAGCGTATGTACACAAAGTAAGAAACGATGAAAAACTGTCACACACAATAAACAAGTCCAGCCAGATCACAAAGATCAATATATAAAAATTAACTTCACTTTTATATGGTTATACCCCATGCCTATTCTAAAATTAAATTTAAAGATATTGGGTGGAAAGCAAGAGCAATAAATGGTGCTGGCAGTTGGATCTCATTTTCTCTCCTGTGGACATGTGTAGGTATAAACACATCCACACCTATGCATACTCAGGAAGAAATACCTGAGTGTCCACAGTGGCCCCAGGGGGAACGCTCAGGGCCTCAGAGATGTCATGGTTTCTCCTCCTGTTTGCTTGCCCCCTCCCCCTTCCCTTTCTCGCCAGTCCGTCTGTATCTCTGTGCACACCCCCTCCATGTATTTCTTTCACTGTGATGGGGGTTGAACTCAGATCTTTTCTGCCTCTGAGATACAGCCCTCACTGTCTGGAATTTGCTAACTCAAACTGGCTTCAGTTCCTGCCTCAGCCACGGAGAAGCTGGAATTATGGACTTAATGGCCACACCTGTCGTGCTTGCTCTATTTCCCAAAATAACACGTACCATTTCTTCTTAAAAGCTGGAAAAAATGGGAAAAAATCCAGTAATAGATGTCTCCGGTGCTATAAAAATAGTAACCCCACCAACTTTTTTGTACTTCAGTTATATTTCCATAAAATACTACATAGTGTATAATTTCTATTAAAGATAGATTGTTTCGTCACAGCCAAACTGTATCGATTAAGTTCCAACTCTGATCCTTTTTTTAACCTGTTCTTGACCACAGTCAGCACAAAGGTACCCACACTTGCACAAGTCTGTGCAAAGAGTGCTTTATCTGTAGGACACGGTTTCTGCATCTTCTCCCTTCCGAGTCTATTGCTCTCTTGAATCTGCTTGCCCTTTAGTAAAACATACTTGCTATTCTTACAATTCACAAACTTCATTAGCACAGTTCGATAATAGAACTCGATGTGTAATTGGAATCCTATGTGCTGAGAGTAACAAAAACGCTGCGACTCACTTGAGATAAATTTTCAAGCTGGGTTTATAAATCACTTACAGAGAAATTGAGCAGAACTAGAATCCTGGCCCCACTGTCACATTCCTACAGTGTGACCACAGTGTGTTCAGGGCCGGAGGCCACAGCAATGAGTGTTTGCAGACCTGGAAGCTTTGCCAGACCATCAGGGACAAATATCCTCGCCAGCCAGATATTAGATCAACAGCCATTAAACATAATCTGAACCATCTTCCGTGGCCAGGGCTCAAGAGCTGAACTCCAAACAGTCGCCCTGCCGCTGACTGTCCTCGCGCTGCACAGGCCCCTAGAGACCCCTGGGAGAACCCCAGGGCCATGCAGAGGACAGCAGCAGAGCCCAGACCTGCCTGGCATTTATCCCTCTTTCCCACATGACTCGCAAAGCTGTTTGTTCAGGAAGCGCCTCTCCGGGGCCTCTACTGCTCTGCACCCACATATGCCAAATGGTGCGGGTTTGCAAAGGACCTCGGCTGTGCACAGATCTGACTCATGGATCCCTGATCACTCATGCTGCGTAGTTGGCTCCATCGTGTTCAGATACTGCTAGGGTTTGCTGCTCATCCAGCAGGGCTGTTCTAAAATGGGAGATCAGAGTCCTGGGAACTGTGATTGTTCCCTCCCTCCTTCCTTCCCTTTCTCCCTCCCAAGATGTTCCATCTCTCTACTCTGTGAATCAAAGGAAGCAAATTAAAGAGAAGAAATGCTTCTGTCACCAAATTTTCCATGTCATAGGAGTGAATTCTATGATTTAAAAACTGCATCTCTAAACTGTATTACAGGTTTCCTTGAGCACCACACCTGCTCACTTCACACACACACACACACACACACACACACACACTTGTGCACGCAGACACACGCACCCCGCTTTGCTGAGGTCAGCAGTGTTTCTGTATCCACAGGGTCTGCATCAGCTTATAGCTCCCGCCCCCCTGACACAGCACTCACCTCTGCCACGGCACTCAGCAGGCCCCTCCTGACTGCTTCTGCTCACATGTCCATGGCTTGTTTCACACTAAGCCCCAAGGAAGCGCAGATCCTACTGTCTTGTTAGTTCCGGTTTTCTGCACAGCTAAATGAGCCCTCTCCACTTTGCACCTTCAATGGCTTTCTTGTTCGTGACCTTCCATCTCCTGTACGGTTGTGGACTTCCTGTTTTCTTGGCTTGCTCCCACTCAGACTGCACTTTTGTATGTAGGTAAAAGCTGGGTAGCAATACAGCTCTGTGGAATACGGCTCTGTGGAATACAGCTCTGTGGAATACAGCTCTGTGGAATAC
>LOEQ01006529.1:24700-38951 GCA_001685075.1 Bramus lutescens | reverse complement strand
AGTAAGCAGCTCCCTCCATGGCCTCTGCATCAGCTCCTGCCTCAGGCTCCTGCCCCGTTTGAGTTCCTGTCCTGACTTTCATTGACAGTAAACTACAATCAGGAAGTGTAATCCGAAATTCTATCCCCCCTCAACTTGTTTTTTGGTCATGGTGTTTCATTGCAGCAATAGAAATAGAAACCCTAATTAATAATTAAGATAATGTATTTACCCCAAATCATAGAGACAATGATGACTCCCCAAAGAACCACAAATCTCCTTCTGGTAATACTTCTCAGAGGTAAAAGTGTGCGCGCATATGTGTGTGTGTGTGCCCGCGCACGTGCGCGTACACGCATATGCTGCTTAGTTAGGGTCCCACTGCCCTGACTGGGTCCTCTAGTGTGCTGGAGGCAGGCAGACAGGGAAGACTGACCACCCTTGCCTTTGCTCTCATCTGCCTCTCGCTCTCAACTCTGATGTCAGCCGTGTATTTTGCACATATCAATTTAATAGGGTTAAGGTCTGCTCCAATTTGTTGATACTGTTGAAGGTATCAGGGGTAAGTTTTAAATTTTTATCAAATAACTTCTCTGTGTTTACTGAGACAATTTTTTGTTTAATTGGACTGATGTAATGTATTAATTTCCCTTGTTAAATCACTCTGCATTGTGATAAATCAATTAGTTCAGAGAAATACATAGCAATAATCCTTTACATATACTGCTGAATCTGATGTATTATAATTTCTTGAGGAGGTTTGTATCCATAGCCATAAAAGATACATTGGTCTTGGTTTTCTGTTCTTTGGGTGTCCTCTGGTTTGGGATCAGAGTAGCCCCAGTCTCACGGGATGATGCACATGTTCTTCCTCTTTGGTGGGCTGGGTAAGTATGGGAAAAACAAACATCTGTCTCCAGAGCTACGTATTACAACAATCCAAGGAGCTACTCTAGCTAAGTGCTTTGTGAGGAAAGATTCTAAATTACTAATACGACCTCTTTACCTATTGAAAATCTATTAAAATTTCTGTTTATTCTTGAGCTGATTTTGGTGACTTGAGACTTTCTAGGAATATATCTATTTATCTAAGTTATTTAATTTACTGTCACATGCAGCACATATATTCACCGATAATTTCCTTATTTCTGTAAGGTTAGTAGTGATGTCACATATTCACTTACAACCTTCAAAACTTTAAGTCTTCTCTCTCTCATTGTGAGCCCTCTATTTTATCTTTCAATTTCCCACTTTGATAATTTCATATCTCCTAACATCTGGATACACAAATTTGTAGAGCAGGTAAAATAAGAATTATTTATATTGTAATGACATTTTACCTTAAATATCTTTTCCTCTCTCCTCTGAGGGACTACTTAAAGTATCATTTTCTTGAAAAAAAATGGCTTATCCAGAAGTGAAGTAAGGACATTTTCATGGGTAAAACAGCAAGCTGAGCTATAGGCTGCTGTGATAAGGCAGGGGCAAAGCCAGCTTTGGCCTGCAAGGGCCTCTGTGGTCTCAGTTCTGAGAAGAACAATCTCCAAATGCAATGAGATGATTAAAAGATGTCATATGACCTCCAGGAACCCAAGTGTGAGGTACTACTGACCATTTCAGGGCTCACCTTCCCTTGTCACAATTTTCTATAAAACTCAAAAGGTCTATTGCTACATTTTCTTTGGCCTCACAATTAAAAAGCATTGGGTTCATATAAGAATACCAAGAAGTATTTCAAATCCTTAAGGTCAGCAATGGAGGTGGGGAATAGGCTCATCTACCATAAATTCTCCTCCCCCTTCTTCTTTATGATCTGTTATAATCATGGAAAACAAAAGAGAAATTAAAAAGCAATAAAGAATGTGGAGTAGTTCACCTTGTCCAGGGAAACGAGGCTGCACCGCTGCCCAGGCGGACTTGACAAGGCTCAGGCCAGCTGCAGCTCTGTCCTAAAGTTCAGTTCAACAACTCTATCATGTGCTGTTTGCTGGGCTCATGACCACCCACATTTCAGAACTGTCGGGCATTCTCTCAAGTGAGCCTCCTGCAAAGCCTGGAAGGTTAGAGAAGGAAGAGCCACAGCAGAGAACAAAGGTAGCTTTGGAAGGGTCTGTGCCAATGCACAGATTTATGTGGGCCGTTCGTAAACCATGAAAGCAAGTGTCTGGTACACTGCTGTGGGAAAGGCCAGCACTGAGCCACTGCCCCAGATCTTGTCCCCATCAAGCCCAAGTAAGTCCTTCCCACATTCTTTAATTTAGAGGAATCAAGACCAGTAACTACACACACGACTAGGGGATCACTTTACAGCAGCATACCCAGGGGCTGCAACGTGCCTGTCAGATTTCAGCTCTGGAAAATGTTAAGTTCTCTGTGCCAATACAAAAACAATCCTCAAAGGGAGTGAAACAACGTTCTGGGATAATCGCTCACATAAAGGGAAACCTTTTGTGGTTTCTAAGTATAAAACTTGCTTTTTGAGCAAGGGGGATTTTTAGGAAGGCAGCTGCAGCCTTGCACCAGGGCCAGTATCTCCCATGCAAACTGCACAATACCACTGCGTTCAGAAAACCACTTTTCTTGCCATTTAAATTCCTCTTGGTCCAGATTTCCATTTTCACTCTAAGGGCTGGAAAGTATCAGTCATTAAATATCTGCAAGAATATATTTTCCAAACTACGTCAATTGTATTGTTTTTTATAAACTGATTCTAACTGTGGCCACAATAAATCTATTTGAACATATCTGATGTCTCTGTAGACACATGAGAAATGAATAATGAAACTGTCCTTGTTCTGAAACAACTACTTAAAACATGAATATGATAGAAAACATGGACCTCATGACCCTCCCATAAAGATCAAGCACATTCATGCAGAAAGTATACATTGGAGTCTTTTTAAGGTAAGCAATGTTCCAGGCTCTGGGAGTTTGCAGTTAGGCCATGAAGAGTGGTCATGAGCAAATCAAGCACAATCTGAAGTTCCACTGAAGATCAAGGATGCAGCAATACAAATTCTTCATTTCCTTTTATATCTTTGGATAAATGAAGCTAATGTACATGGCTTAGTTTACATGTTAGGTACCTTAGGTCATGAAACATCCCCACTGAATGTTATACAAACACACAACAATGATTTATTTCTATAGACTTGTGACTTGTAGATTCATGAAATATAGACTTATTTACCACATAATCCTAGTCCAGAGACATGATGCTAAACCTAACATACAGATAAGAATTCTTGTCACAGAAAACTCCAGCTGCTGGTTAGGAAAAAAGAGGAAGGAAAGCAAGAGAGAGAACAGGCAGAGGAATGCCAAGCAGCCCAGAGAATGGCAAACTTGGGTAATGATGACCTAGAAAGGGTATCAAGAATAGGGACTATGTACTAACACTAAGCCTGCAGTATATAAACTGTTTCTTAGTAAAGGTACCGTAACATGGGTCCTCATCTTCTGTCAGCTGTCAATGTTGCTCAATTATTTATAAACAGAATGATATAATCAGTATTTTCTTCAAATTATATAGGGTTTGTAGTTAGAGAAAGATAAACATAAAGCAAAATATGACACAGTTGAATGCAGGTCTAGTCTCAGGATGCTGAGACAGACAAACTCCATGTCAAACCACCAGATTCATGTTCACAATGTCTCCCAGTAACCGTTCAGTCGTCACACAAAGGAAGAAATTTCTGGCGACAGATTGCATGTCTCACAATTCACTTCCATCATAGAAAGTCCACGCTCCAATCCACAGTCCCAGAACTTGTTCAGCATCAAGCTTGGCCACACTCCCTCTACAGTGTACCACTCAGAATCACCAGGTTTGGATTGTGCTAATTCATTTTGCAGGAAGAGCATATATTTATTTGATATTTCTACTACTTACTTTCTTCTTTTTATTAATTAAATTTTTTCTTTGACAATTTCAGACTTGGATAAGATGGATACAGCTCTCCCTCCCCCTCTCAACTCTGCCTATCCTAATCTACCCCAAGCCTTTCCTACAAATCTCTTTCACATATTCTTGCCTGTTTTGTTTCATTTTGTGACCCACACCTTTAACCCCAGCACTCAGGAGGCAAAGGCTGGTAGATCTCTGAGTCAATGTCAGTCTGGTCTACAGAGGGAGTTCCAGGACTACCAAGGCTACATTCTACCTTGAAAAACAAAAAAGACAAGGGTTTCAAAAATAGCAATTATTAATATGTTCAAGAACCTTAAAGAGGATATGAATAAACTACTTAATGAGGTCTGTGTAGACACAAAGAGTGGAATGAAATAATGGAAACAGTTTAATACATGGAAGCAGGAATAGAATCACTAAAGGAAAGCCAAACTGAGAAAAAATGGAAATGAAAGTTTTAAGAAGTCAAGCAGAAACCTTAGAGGTGAAGCCTCACCAAGAGATAGACATGAAAGAGAGAGTCTCAGGTATTAAAGACAAGGTAGGTGTAATGGACATCTAAAAGAAAATGTTAAATCAAAGAAAAAGAAAGAAAGAAAGAAAGAAAGAAAGAAAGAAAGAAAGAAAGAAAGAACAGGCACAAAACATCCAAGAAATCTTTGACACTAGGATAAGACTCAATCTATGAATAACAGGATTAAAGAAGAAGAAACCCAAGTCAAAGACAGAGAAAATAAATATTTTTAACAAAATTATGTAAGAACATTTCACCAGCCTAAAGAAAGGAGTAGTCTATCAAGGTAATTAGAAACATACAGAATACCAAGTAGAGAGGAATATAAAAGAAATTCCCCACAACACATAATAATAAAAACACTAAATATACAAACAAAGAAAGAATATTAAATGCTGCAAAGGAAAAAGATCAAGTAATGTTAAGGGCAGGTCATTTAGAATAATACCTGTCTTCTCAGTGAAGACTCCAGAAGTCAGAAGGGCCTAGCTGGATGTTCTACAAACTCTGAGAGACCACAGATGCCAGGCTAAACTATTATACCCAGCAAAACTATCAGTACAATAGCTGTATAAAGAAAAAGATTCCATTATAAAACTGGAATTAAACAATATCTACCTACCAATCCATCTCTATAGAAGGTACAAGAAGGAAAACTTCAGTCTGAAGAGGTTAAAGACACAAGAAATAAATAAACTGAGACTAGCAAATCAAAAGTGGGAGGGGCACTCAGACCTTGACAACAAAATAACAGGATGCTTATTGATAACACTTGATATTAATGATCCAAAAATAGTGATCCTGCCTCCAGGAAACCTCAGAATGAAACTGGGAGTGAGAGCTGTCTGCTCCTGTTTTATAATCCTCTCTAGTGCTGGGATTAAAGGTGTGCACCACTACCACCTGGTTTCTATGGCAAACTAGTGTGGCTACTGGAATTAAAGGTGTGTGCCACCACTGCCTGGTCTGTAAGGCTGAACAGTGAGGCTGTTTTACTCTCTCAACTTCAGGCAAACTGCATTTATTAAAATACAAATGAAATATCACTACAAACAATAGCCTGAGGTGTTTGGGGTTTCCATGGTTTCCTTTCAGCTAATGACTCAACTAGATGTAATCCATTCCTGGCACCGAATGTTTCAAATGGTGAAAGACACCCACCTGGGGCTCTGTCTTCTCCGTTACTAGGTGACTCCATGTAGAGTTCTTTCATAATGTATATATTTTAGGATGCTCACTGAGTTATACATACATATAAAACATCACACTATCTTATTAAATATCAAAATACCACAGCCGGTGACATCAACAAGGAAAAAAATTATACCTATCAATTGATGCAGAAAGAGCATTTAGCAAAAACCAAGGAGTATTTGTGATTAACAGTTCCAGTAATTTCAGAAGAATAAACAGTTACTTCAACTTTAGAAAAAGCTTCAACAAAATATTCACACATAGTATCATGCTGGCTGGTAAAAGTTCTAGAGAGAAATAAACAAATGTTTATTTCATTTCATAAGAAGTGTAACAGATTAGAAAGGAAAGATACCAGACCTACATGGAAATGATTATGCAGGAATCCCCAAGAAGGCTTAAGGAACTAAGGCGAGAAGGGAAAAAAAGCTTCTAAGTCTAATAAAGAAGTCATCAAGCCTGAAACTGTCACCATCACAGGAGGGTCACTCTTGCTTCTGAGCACTAGCAAGGACTCTGTGGTCACTCTGGAGGAAAGGATAGACTCTGTTACAACTTTTCAAACCATGGAAGCAGATGGCTCACCCGGCAGACATCTCTCTGCTTCTCTCATACTCTTCGTGAATTCTCAGATCACTGAGGAAGAGGGCTGAAATATGGATCTTCACCTAGACCAGGGCCACAGCCCTTCAATACAGTTCCTCATGCTATGCTGACCCTCAACTGTACAATTATTTTGCTGCTACTTCATACTGTAATTTTGTTACTGCTGTGAACTGTAATGTAAATATCTGATCTGCAACCCTAAAAGAGGCTGCAACCCACAGGCTGAGAATCGCTGATCTAGACTCATCTAAATGAGGGTTTAACATCAAGCATGGGAAGCAAGGCATATGTTTCCCTGCACTCAGACCCTTGATCTTATTGAGAAGGTTCCATACCAAAAGTAATGCTTACCATGTATCCAACAGGAATCTAAAAAAGAAATTCTGGTAAAACTCTCCATCTCTCTTGCCACATGTCCGATAACGACTGTAGAGCCAGCAAGCAAGATGTGTGCTTTGCTAAAGAGGCGTCCGGATCTTCTGAGGTTGTGCAAGGGATCACTGCTTCCCTCAGTGCAAACACTTTGCATAGCTCTAAATGACTGAAAGCAGGGAGCTCCCAGAACAGCAGTGCTGACCTGAGCCTCAGTCCACAGAGGGCTCCTCAGTCAACTGCGCTGGTTTGTGTTTGGATTCTGCACAGAGAGAAAGCTACAGCAGAGCAGAGACCATGTTTTCCCTGGGATGAAGGTCTGGGCGCCGGTTATTCCTGATTACATGCTGGCTTCAATACCAAGGCCACCATCTACAGAGGGACCTTCTCAAGATACAGGGCATTTAGCGAATACCAGACACACAGAGTCCTAGTCTGTGGTACAGGCCTACAGGGGTTGGCTAGAAGGCAGGCTCAGGGCCTGTGATTCACTGAAACCATCGGTTCTAAAAGAAGAAGACAGAACTTTTCCCTGCAGTGCACATATTTTCCTAGAGCTGGAGAAAGCAGACCTCACTGTGCTGTGTGCAGCACACTGTCCTCAACTCCTGCACATTTCCAGGATCCCACCCAAAGTCAACAGAGTCAAACATCAATTGGAAAATAGAAGCTAAATTACCAAAAAGGAAAAAAGAAACAAGAGTGAGCAGGTAGTTGTTCCAAGGTTCAAAAGCCCCACTATTTACATTCAGGGCAACAGAAGTGCCTGAATGGTGCTCTCTAAAGCAACTTTACATATGAAGAAATTAACATGACATTTCCTTCCAGGCGCTATAAAAACAGCGGCTGGGGGCTGGCTCCACACCGTCTGTCCTCAGCCTGTTTTCCTTACTACCTCCACAAAGCTGCTGCTAGCCAGGATCTCTGGAAACCGCAGACCAGAGCCCCCTGTCCACACAGACTCTGTTCCAAGACCTCTAGGGGCTGCCTAAAGCCACAGCTAGCACAAAGCCCTGTAATTCAGGGCACTTTTTAACTAAGGTTTTGGCCACGAGTTATACAGTCTGAGGTACAGCAACAAAACCAGTACATATTTCTTTTTCCTTCTTCCCAGTCTGATGGAGATAAAAATCTGTTCTTATACAGATTTTAGCAATGTCAGCAGAAGCTTCGCCTTTGACCTCTCAAGTCAAGGACTCACACCACCTTCTCATGGAAAGGGAAATCTCCTCTTTGGTCAGCTGAACTCCTTGTAAATTATTCACTCCTGTAGTTTCCTATCTAATAGTTTTGGATCTCAATGGGTTATTAAAGCTATAAATAATGGGCATATAAACTATAACTATGGGTATATGGAGCTACTGTGCTCATTTTGTGATTGACTTATCAAAACAGGACCCACGTTATCTACACAGCAGAGAGTGTGTGTAAACTCTGTGATAAATGCTAAATACTACAGCACATGAGAGCATGCTTCCTGACTCGCTGGGCTAGGAACGTTTCTGAAGCCCGCAGACGCCACATGCTGAGATGCCCAGGTCCTTAGACACAGCAGGGACACCAGTGTCAAGGTGGGGATTAAGTACAAAAAGGACCTGTCTTCATCATCTAATAAATCAAAACGAAATCAGAGTTTTGGTGTGTGTCTCTTCAATAATGAACGGTTTTTGCACTGTCCTCTCTGAGGTACTCCAATATTAACAGCTAACAAAGAACGTAAGGGAAAGATACAGACTTGAAGAAAGAAAATAATAGATGGTGGACTTGTACACATGGGGACTTGCTGGAGATAGTGGGCGTGGTTGGGGGAGGGGCTTGGTATGCTACTACATGTGTCCCAGAACCAGAAGCAGAAAAGTTCGTGTCTGACAGGAGAGAGTGGATACGGAGCAGAGCAAGAGCGTAGGTGTCTGAAGAGCACAGTGAGGAAGCAGGACAGCAGTGTCAGGAAGCCAAGAGGGCCTCCCAGGAAGACATGGAAACATTTCCACTACCGCACGCACGAAGCTTTACTCTGAGACAGAAGGGATACATCTCATGGAGCTGGCAGGCAGAGGAATCCCAGTGACTTCACCTGGTCTCTGACACTTTCTTTAACCATGCATGTCCCCGTACGATGCTCTGTCATGAACCTCAGAGCCAAATTGTACAGCTTTTTTGATTTCTCTGAAGTACCAAGAGAGCAACGGCCTTGCCTAGCTTCCCAGTAAAGCAGATCCTACTCTTCAGCATCTTTGGGGAAGGATTGTATGATGGTTTCCCTCAGTTCATATGACCCCTGAGTTCAAACGCAGCCTAAGATAAGAAAGAATTACTATGAGCTTGAGGTCTCTTCTGCTCCCTCCCATCCTAATCCCCATCCTAATGGTCAACTGACCTGCTGCATGGGAACTCATGACACTCACCATGACTCTGTATGGATCCATGTTATCTATACTGACAATCTGGAAAATGTGCCCAAGACTGCATCTCAAGAAAAAAGTTTTGCCTCCCTTCTTACTGGAGTGAATCTCTAAATATTAGCAATGCTTGGATCAGGAAGACTAGGAGCATTTTCTAAAACCAGGGAGGGAATGGTTTTTCATCAGGTTGGCAGCTTTCTGAGCAGAGATGTATAGAGATGTATAACAGAGACATTATAGAAATGTATCTCTATAACAATGCACCTTAGACTTATGGCTTCTGGGAACCCACAATCTCGTTCTTTAAGTAGGAATATGGGAGTTTCTACTTTGTCCTAATAAACAGCTGAACAGACTCGAATCTGGTGCCTTTCTCTGCTCCCTGCGAAGACTGGGGCAAAGCAGTGACCCTGCTAGAGAAAGGAGGAAAGCAAGGAACCCCTGGCGCCCAGATAGAGTGATGAAACCAGTACCTTCAGGGACACCTGCACTGCCCTTCATAGAGGCCAAGCAGGACAAGTCAGAGATTCAAACCTCCAGGGGAGTAGCGCCACTGTGAGAGTTACCTCCATCTCCATGGTAACCACTGGGGAGGTAAGTTCTTTGTTCCTAAAACACCTAAGAGCATTGTCCTCAGCAGGCCTGCTGTCAGAGAACCAACTAACCACAGCCCCCGCCTCCTTCTGGGAGCTGCTAGAGCTTAAATAACCAGGAAAGGAAAAATTGTAACTTCAGTTAGCTAGCCTGTCCCATCTAGATGTAGGGTATGAGAAGGCTGAGCCTAGGGACCAGGTTCATAAGATAAAAACCTCATCACAGGACTAGAAGGGCTTTCAATGGTCCCTTCAACTTAAACATTATACATTTAAATTTTAACCAAAAAAATTACAAATCATACAAAAGTCCAAAAGGAATTTCAACAAATGTATCAACACCACAAGCAGATTCTACATGGTAGGGATATTGGAATGGAAACAAATTGAATTTCGAAAACTAAGATTAACATGCTAAGGGAGAGCCCAAGGAGTAATGCATGTGCTCCGAGGAATAAGGCTGCCAGCATGCCAGAATGCATGTGCTCTAAGGAGTAAGGCTGCTAGCATGCCAGAATGTGTGTGCATTTCAAGTAGGGCAATAGAATCAAGTAATATCCAGAAATAAATGCTGGAAATAAAAGCAAGACATTTAGGACAGAAGATCCAAAGAGTGTGGGAAAACATAAGCTGTGTGAATCCGAATGTGTCATGGGAATACCCAGAAACAAGAGTGAATGGGGTAAAAGGTGTAATTTGGATGAACTGAATTTCCCTAAAGCAATGTCAGGAACCTCAGAGAACTCATGCAGGATAAACACCAACAAAATTACAGCTAGGAACAGCATTTACAAAATGAAGAAAAGTCAGAAAAAGAAAAATTCTCCAAAGAAACAGGAAAGAAACGTACCTGCAAAGAAAAAAGTAAGAATTCGAGCCAGTTCTCAGAAACTTTGCAAACATGGAGACAGTGGCGTGGAGAATTTCAGGTACTGAAAGGGGAGAGGGAATCTCTCATTTAGTACCTTGGGAAATTCTCTAAGGAAAAGTAAAACATCCTCAGCCCCCTGAAAAGAGAGAAAGAGGAGTTTTGTTCCGACAAAGCTTCCTCTCTAAAGCCTTCCCTGAAATCAGTTCTCTCAGCAGAAAGACAATGGTTTGGAAATTCAGATTCATGTAAAGATGAGCATCCAGGAGAAGAAACTGGAGGCAAAATAAAAGTTCCAATAATTGACAGACCTAACCCCTCTCTCCACAAACAAAAAACACACTTGATTTAAAAGAAGAGCAACAGTGTATTCAAAGGTATTGGTGCAATGCAATTGTGCATTTGAAGGTGTCGGTGTGATGCAACTGTGCATTTGAAGGTGTCTGTGCAATGCGACTGTGCATTTGGAGGTGTTGATGTGAATGCAACTGTGCATTTGAAGGTGTCTGTGCAATGCGACTGTGCATTTGAAGGTGTCGGCATGATGCAACTGTGCATTTGAAGGTGTCGGTGTGATGCAACTGTGCATTTGAAGGTGTCAGTGCAATGCAACTGTGCATTTGGAGGTGTTGTGTGAATGCAACTGTGCATTTGAAGGTGTCTGTGCAATGCAACTGTGCATTTGAAGGTGTCGGTGCAATGCAATTGTCAGTGAAATAACGGGAAACGGGAGGGATGGAGAAGAATGCAGATGCTGTGCACTCACAGGATCCGTACGTCAGCTTGCTAGTGTGTAAACCTAGTTGTAAATGTATAATGAAAACTTTAGGATGAACATCACAAGGCCAAAAGGAGAGAGAACTGAAAAGTTACAAGTTAAAGCTGATACACTAAGAAAGGAGAGAGGTGGAATCACGCTCAATCAACGCTACAAAAGTCAGAAAAACGGGGAAAAAAAACACAAAAACTGGAATAACAAACCACGACAAAAAGCTAAATGCGTACTATTTACAAGAAACCACATTTAAAGTGCATACACATACGTGTTAAAAATCAATGGACTATGAAATAGATGTAATGCCAGCACTAACCAAAACAACTCAGGAGCAGCTAATATGCTTTTCAGACACTGCATTTTAAAGCAAGAAAGTTCTCAGAGATGATAAAGGGATGAAGCTGATTCTCTACAATGAACATGAACTGTGCTTGTGCCTCACAGAGCCCCACACTATATGACACGACAGAAGACAGCTGCTGCCACAGAGGACACAGACAGCCTGCCGGTTCAGCTGGAGCTGCACCATTCCACAGAGGACACAGACAGTCCGCCGGGTCGGCTGAAGCTGCACCATTCCACAGAGGACACAGACAGTCCGCCGGTTCAGCTGGAGCTGCACCATTCCACAGAGGACACAGACAGTCCGCCGGTTCGGCTGGAGCTGCACCATTACACCACCAAAAAGGGCACATGTAGCAGGCAGAATATCATAGACTCAGCTGAACTCAATAATACCATTAACCAACTGGATATAATTGACATTTATAGATTGCTTTATGCAACCACAGAATAACACACATTCTTCTCAAAGCTGCATGGGACACTGACTAAGACAGACAACATTCAGAACTATAAAACATTCCTTATTCAGTTTAAAAGGATAAAAGTCATACAATGCCTACTCATATACAATGGGGTTAAAATGGAGATCAGTAACAGAAATATAACACACTTTACATGGAAAAAAAAGCTCCTAAGAAAATTTAAAATATCTTGAATTACATAAAAATTAAAATGTTATTTATTAAAAGTTGTAGAATGCCATGAAAACAATGCACAGAGGGAAATTAATAGTGCTGAATGCAAATATAAGAAAAGAATAAAGACCTACTCAATCCCAGATTCCACCTTAGAAATTTGACAAAGGACATAAAATTAAATCCAGTATGAGCAGACAAAAAGAAATAAAAACCACAATAGAAATCAACACACTCAAAGGCAGAAAGTCAATAAAGAAAACCAGTAAAACCATTTTGAAATGATGAATAAAATTGACAAGCCACTGACTAAACCATGAAAAATCAACACAAAAAGAGAGAACAAGTGATTATTATAAGAAACCAAGAAGTGGCATTACTACAGATCCTGTGGATATTAAGAGAATAATGAAAGAATGCTACAAACAATTTTACAATCAATAGTTCTACAACCCTTCTTTCACATGGAAAGAAGAAGGAAATGCAACTAGGCTTATGATTCTTTTAAAAAATTTGAATCAATAATTAATCATCTAAAACATAGAGGACCAGATTCCTACAGACACTAGAAAGTTCTAGCAAACACCCAAGGAAGCACTTATGTTAGTGCTCTATGATTTCTCTGATGGACTAGCAGCAAAGAGAATGCTCAGGAAACTCATTCTGTGGGACCAGAATTTGCAAAGCCAAAGCTCAGCATAAACAGCAACGTTACAGGGAAGAGAATCCAGACTGATCACTACCAGTCATAAACATGCATAAAGGTCCTCAGCAAACATTAGTGAGTCCAATATAACACTGTACGCAAAGGATGATACATTTCAAACAAGCAGGATTTTTGTGGTTATGCAGCTAGTTTAACATCTGAAAATCAATATAATACATCATGCCAATGGTTCTTTTAAAAAGAAAAGAAAAATTGTAAGATCACATCAGTGATTGAAAAAAATCATTTGAGGAAATCTGACACCCACTAATTAAAAAAAAAACTTAGCAAACAGGAATAAAGGGAACCTTCCTTAACTCCATTAATACCATCTACAAAAAACCAACACTGTGGGACCTTTCCCATCAAGATCAGGAGAAACCAGAGCATCTCTTCTCACTGTTCTTTGCTGCATGAAGCTAGGTTTACCAGGCAATACATGAAAATAGAGGCCTAGACTGGGCAGAACACAATACCCAGGGAAGAGGCACTTTGCTCGAGTCTCTCTGTACGGTGAGAATTTCAGTGGCCCTCAGCCATAGCCAGCAAGCAGCTGGGGCCTTCAATCCTATAAACACAAATAATTAAAACGCACCAACAGCTCAGTGAACATGGAGGTAGACAGAATTAAAGCTACAGGAGTCCACAGCCCTGCTGATATCTTGCTCACACCTAGTGAGTCCAGAGTTGAGGAACCAGCCGAGTCTCATCCAGACTCTCCCTAAGCCATGATGGAGGAAGAGCAGAGGTGTATGCTGGGTGTCATAAGCAATTACGTTCTATAATGTCATTATACAGGAAGAGATACCAGTACATTTGATCATTTCACAGATCAAACTATAAGTTAAAAATCTAAATTTCCCGGAAGAAGATAGGAGGTGATCTTTGTAGCCTTTGGGTCAGCAAAGACTTCTTAGTCTGTAGAAAATACTAGCCATGAATGTAAAAGTTGATTTTCCTCAAAATTAAAAACTTCTGCTCACTAAAGGATACCATTATATCCTAAAAAAAAGGAAGCCAGAGATTTGTGAAATTATGTATAATATACATGTATATGTGTGTACACACACACATATGGCACATGGGCAGGACATAGAAGACATTTTTCAAAGTTCTACAACTGAATAACATAAAGTTAAAAGTCTATGAATATATGAAAAAAGTGTTTAGTATCACTGTAAAATAAATGCAAATTACAACAATGCTATATATCTACTTCCTTGGCTAAAGTTTAAAAGACTAACAAAATTAAAAACAGCCAAGAGTATGGAGATTGGAACCTCACCCAGATCTGACGGGTATTGATGTAGGAGAGTCATCTGTCTATGTGTTACTTTCATTGGTTAATAAAG
>LOEQ01006528.1:111242-127042 GCA_001685075.1 Bramus lutescens | reverse complement strand
GATGTGAGAGTTAGCCAGTAAGAGGCTAGAGATAATGGGCCAGGCAGTGATTTAGTTAATACAATTTCTGTATGATTATTTTGGGTGTAAGCTAGCTGGGCGGTCGGGACAAACAAAGGGCCCCTCTCTCCTTGCAAGTGTCTTCCTCAACAACTCTCGGTGTTATTCATTGAGGCAGGGCCTCTCTAGCCAGCTTGTTTTCAGAATTTCTTGTCTCTGCCTCCTGAGGCTCAAAAACCAGGCAGGCTGGGCTACTGCACGTCTAGCGCTGGCCCTGGCTACCGCCAAGCAAAACTTAGATCCTTGCTTGTGCAGCAAGCTCTTTCTCCCCAGGTCCCGGGCATGATTCCCATCTGGAGTTGAGCATGAGTGCTGAGTTGATGGCCACACTTGGACTGCCCTTCCCAGAAGGATGAAGGCAGAATAAAGCCTGAGGCAAGGTGAGCTGGAGGTCCAAGACCTCGCTCTACAGCTGCATGCTGGACGTATGTATACAAAGCCTAGTTCCAATGAGCCAGCATCATCGTTCTCATACCCCATTGCTGGGAGTGGCAGCGAATGGTGATGCCCCTCCCATCCTGAAGCGCTCTGAGCAGCCAATTTTGTGTGTGTAAAGCAGTCACTTTTAGAATCTTTTATGTGCCTATCATATTACAGGCAATCTCTGGAAATTACCAAGATATGGTTCATACCAGCCTGCAATTTTTACAGCTTCCTTCCCCCAAGCAAAGAATGGAAAAGACTCAAAACTGAGCTTGCTCTTTTTCTTCCAAAATGGTCTCTGAGAAGTCTTCCTTAGGGGATAGCCAGTAGGGCCCCACCCTTCCTCTCCAGGGTGCTCTCCTGAGTTCAGTTTTTTTTGATGCCTTCCTTGGCTTGCACCAAGGGGTTTCCTGACTCTGGTTCTGCCATTGGTCCATGAGCCATCTCTCCTTTCACCCATATCACCAACAGAAGCACTGTCCCCCAAATAAGCCCTACAGTGTCATCCTTCCTTGGTCCAGATCCCTCAGTGGCCTGATGCTCTCCCAGACCACCATGTACACACCCTCTTCAAACAAGCATCTTCATACTTCCGGGTTCTGCCGTCTCACTACCACAGGCCACTATGTTTTGCTGGAGAAACTGTTCTCTCCCAGCAGCTTTGGTTCCCTCTTCCAAATGACCCATCTGTGAGATACTGCTATTCCAAAGATGAGGACTTCATGGCCTTCAATAAATACCTACACACACACACACACACACACACACACACACACCATACTCATACTAGTATACTGTCTTAGCTTCCTTTCCCATTGATACAATAAAACACCCTGACTAAAGCAGCTTAGGTGAGAAAGGGCTTATTTCAGCTCACAGGCACAGTCCATCAAGGACTGGCTAGGGACGAGGTTGTGGTTGTGGTTGCAAGTGTGATAAGGCCAAGGATACAGATATGGATACAAATGAGGATGGGCCCACGGAGATCACCTACATGTCCTCATGGATTCTCGCCTCTCATCTCCCCTTCCACCGCTGCACCACCCCTAGCCTTCCTCCCCTAGCTGTGTTCTCCACTCATCCTCTCCAGTTTCCTCTTTGGTCTTCTGAGAGTTGAGCAGCTAGTGTACTTGTGTCTAAGGTGTCTTAATAGGTGGTGACCTTGTTATCTCACAAGTGTCTTACAGACAGCTCAGCTCTACCCACCTGTTACTCAGCAAGAGAGATGCCCTCAATCCTTACCCAGCCCCACAGGGTTGTTCCTGTTCAGGTCTTAACCACAGAATCTCCAGATCTCATGGGCTACCCTGACCTCCTGGGACACCAGTTTTGATGGTTTCTTCAGACACCTTTGGAGTAACTGACCACTGTGGGTGGGCCATCAGGGACAACACAGGCCTTGTGGGCTACGGAGAAGGAGGTAGGGGTTGCTAGGCATCCTGAAATTGAAGTCCGGCTGCAACACAAGCATACCCAGATGCTCTAGTCATCTTCCAGGCACGACTGGGTGACACTGGCATGGTAGGAAATCTAGGAGGAAGGGCTACAGAATGCTGCAGCGTGATCAGTGAGAGGACACTTGAGCAGCACAGCTCCTTCTGCAGAAGTGGTGATGGCAGATTTGTCAGGGCCCCTAGGAGGCCAGCACAGCCAATGAGCGGCCCTTTCCTGTCCATGATGGCAAAGACCCTAAGAGAACAGAGACCTTAAGATCCAAGGCCTCACACACACAAGGAGGTGAGAGGAGTCAGATCTGTCCCCAAGTGTGGCCATCCATTGCAGTGAGCAGTGCTCTGTGCATCATGCAAAGAGGCAGGAGTGTCAGGCTGACCTTGTCCTCTAGACAGTGGACCAACAAACCCTGTGAGCAAAGATCCCATCTCTTGGAAGAACAGAAGCCCCTGACAGGATGCAGACTCTGTTCCTGGGGACGTGGAGGTCTGGGCTGGTGAGGAGGTCCTTGGAGAAGACCTCCCTTGTCGTCTTGCAATGTAGAGTAGAGATGTAGGGGATCCTAGGTTTAGCATGATGATGGTTAGGGAAGAGCTGGCTATTCTCAGTGTGGAGGCAGGGGACCATGTGGCTGGAAAGCAGATGTAGAGAAGGGCCAATCTTTTGGCAAGAGAGAGAGGATAGCTTGAACTTCATAGGGTGAACCTGGTCAGAAGCCACTCTGCCCATCTGGGGCTGTCTGGAGTCCAGGCTAGTCTGTAGATGCCTTTCTCCTCTTCCACTGGAAATGTGCACACACAGTTCTGAGCACTTATGCAAGGGGGTGTGGCCTTACCTGAACTTCCTTTCACTGAACATGCTATAGCACTCTCTTGTGCTTTCCCCCAGAGTCCCTAACATTGCCAGTGCCATCCCTCTGAGCACATGGTACCTACAGACAAGCCCACTGAAAGGTACATGTACCCATGTCTGTACAGGGCCACAGAAGATCACAGGAGTTCATACTCAGGGCCATGCATTTGCTCACCGATACCCTCATATTACACACACACACACACATGCAAGCACACACATTTACAAAGGCTCATACTTATGTACACATACATGCATTTACAAAGGCTCACACTTACATACACATACCCACATAGTTACAAAGACTCACCCTTGTGCACAAATACACACCATTTTACACATCTACCAGCCTATGGAGCTGCCAGGTTAGCCCTGACATCCTCCAGGTCCACTCCTCCAAGGCTGTCTCACCAGAGACCATATGTCAGGCCCACCCCTGCTTCTATTAGAAGAGCAAACCCATCTCTATCACCTGCTTACTCCTGACTCCAGCATGCAGATGGTGCCTCCCTCCCCAGCTTGCATGGGCCAGCCTCGACTCTTTGATTTGTGGGCTACATACCTGGCACCCAGGCCTGCATAAATGTTGGGGAATGAAGTGACTCACCACACTTGGCAGCTTGTCTCTATATATGTATTTTTCAGGATACCCGTGTTTATACTATAATCGGGGCTGCAAAATCAGTGAATCCCACTGCCAAAACCATAGGCATAACTCATATCAATGTCTCAGACCAGAAAGAGCCCTGCTGGCAAACCTCTGATTCTGGAAAACAATGTACAAAGAGAGGGTTCCAAGATGAACTGTCTTCTACAGCAGATTTCCCAAAGGACACCAAGGCAGCCCATAACTCTCCAGTGCAGCAGAGTTAGCATTATAATCTGGCACCTCCAGGGCAGTTGTGATGTGAGGTGCACATCCAGGTGTACCCATGTCCGTCATTCCTAGACCCTGACTTAGCTAGACAAGAGATGCTGGGATACACTCGAGAGGGGTCAGGTAACAGCCTCCAAGCCACCAGGCTGACTACCAAGTAGGAGAAGATGGACCCATGACTAGCAAGGGCCAAGGGGAAGCTGGAGATGGGAAGAGTTCCAGTGTAGATCAGGCTTCAGGCATAGCCTGAATATAGGAATAAAGGTCATCTTCCTATCTCAGTTTGGGGCACTCTGGGTGGGGTCCATCTTCACTCCTTTACTGATAGGGCAGCCAGTAGTGTGAGACCCTGAATTCCCTCAATAGAACATTAAGGGGTTAAGTTCCTCATATGTCCCTTTGTGTGCTTAGTCCTCTTGTCCATCTCTTTGTGACTAACAGAGCCTTGTGGTACCTGGAAAAACTGTAGTCTAAATGACACAGGTCATTTTCTCTCCCTAAACTGAAAACCTGCTCTCCCCAAGGCAGGACTTGGGACTGGGAGACAGGAAGTCACTCTGGTGAAGGGTGGAGCGGTTGGCAGGCACAAGGCTCAGATGTTTAGCTGTGGGAAGTCAGGATTGACTTCGGAAGGCCAGTCTGCATGGAACTGGATAGAGGTGGGGACAGACTCGGGTGTCTTCTCGTGGCCCACAGACAAGCAGAGCTAAGTCAACGGAGAGGAAGAAAATGTGTGCTCAGACAATGTAGGGAGCTCAGCTGGAACCTGGAGAGTTGGAAATGACTGTGGCCTCTCCCAAATGGCATCCCCAGAGCGCAGCCTGCTCACAACCCAGTTAAGGATACAAAGAACTTTGGGGGCTTCTGGAACTTGTGTGGATTACATCATCTTTTATACTTGTTTTTCTTTTAGTTCTTTACTCTTTTAGGGGGCCACCATCAGTTCCCAAATAAATACACACATGGAGATTTATTCTTTCTTATGAATGCCTGGCCTTAACTTGGCTTGTTTCTAGCCAGCTTTTCTTAAATTATTCCATCTACCTTTTGCCTCTGGGCTTTTATCTTTTTTTATTCTATATACCTTTCTTTACTTCTTACTTGCTGTGTAGCTGGGTGGCTGGCCCCTGACTTTTTGCTCCTTGATCTTCTCTTCCCAGATTTCTCCTTCTGTTTATTCTCTCTGCCAGCTCTGCCTATTTCTCTCTCCTGCCCAGCTATCAGTCTTTCAGCACTTTAGTAGACCAGTCAGGTGTTTCAGGCAGGCAAAGTAACACAGCTTCACAGAGTTAGACAAATGCAACCTAAAAGAATGCAGCACATCTTTGCGCCGTTAAACAAACGTTCCACTGCATAAACAAATGTAATACATCTTCAACTAATATTCCACAGCACATTTTCTCAACTGAGGCTCCCTTCTCTCTGATGGCTCTAGCTTATGCCCAATTGACATGAAACTATCTAGCATACTAGGGAAGACTGTAAGACATGTAGAAAGGGAGCTAGAGTTGAGATTTCTGCAAAATGCTGGGAGCAGGTGCAGGGGACTTGTTCAAATCATGGTAGCAAACAGAACAACAGATGCTTGGTGCCAGGAGCAGGCAGGTACAAGCTACCTTGGCAGAGACTGTTGCTCACAGGCAGCATGACCCGTGGGCTCTGGCTTGTTTCGGAAGCTGAGTGTTCCAGAGGTTGAATGTATGTAACGTAACAAATCTGAAATAAAGGTTCAGTCTGACCTAGAAATAGTAACAGCATGAAGTGTGTCCATAGAAGCATCTCCTAAGAAGCCAGGTCTACTCCCAGGAGACATGCTGATTAAAAACACACACCAAACACAAGAAAAAAAATATCAGTAGTGATGAGCTTGACCTGGGATGGAGATGTTTCACTTTAGCCTCTACTCCATGGGCACGGGCCATCTACCAACTGGGAACCTTTCTCCTGGTTTTAATATGTGGGTCATCGTGGATTAATGACTTCTCTGTTCCCATAATGTCATGTTTACTTCTGCAATGACCTTATTTACAAATTAGATCATGTGATTAAGTACTGGCAGCTAGCTATGACATTAATGAATCTCTTTGATGATTCATTGAAAGTCAACCTTGAAAATGATGGCTTTCCGTCATTTCAGGAGTTCCTCCTGTAAGAAACTGGGGGTGTCGTGAATGTTTTTGTTGGCTCTGCAGCTCTTTAGTGTAGCTGGCTCTGTGGCCCAGTGTCATCCTCTGTCCCTTTCTGTCCTGTCTGAACTGTTGTCAGTGGTGTATTTGGTGATTGCTCCCACCTAAATCCCAGTAGCCTACTCTGTATTCTTCCTGGAATCTTTACTTATTGCAGAATAACACACAACTGCTGTTTGCTGGTGCACGGGCCCATCACAGCCTGTTCCAGCCTTCTTTCTAGCACTGTGACTTTGTAAAGTCAGCAGTCATGGGTCTCTGCTTGTCCCAGGCGCAGGGTTAGTCATGCATGATCTCCTCTGTTCTCCAGACAAACTCAGAAGGCAGATTAGCTGTCATCATTTGGTCTTTGGGTCATTGGAGGATTGGCTTGGAGGTCAATTGGCTCGGAGGAGGGATCAGAGGTTCAGAGAGTTCAGGCCCCTTGGAAGTAGGATTTGTTGAATGGAGGTGTTACTTCTCAGGACACATGGATAGTGACACACGGAGCCCAGACACAGAGCCCAGAGGCAGTTATGCTATACAAACAGGCAGACACTCTTCCATAAAAGACCTGAGGGTACTAACATCCCCCAGACACTCTCTTTGTGTCCCTACTGTAACAGACAATGCTCTGTCCAGCTCGTGACCCATTGTTGACCTTCCCAGAATTCCCATATGAGCTGACCCATTCACATGCCCTTAGAAAGCCATCTCACGGGTGCCTTGTTCACTCAGCAGGTGACAAGAGCCATGTCCTCACCTGTTGCTCTTTTCATTTTCATCTCCCCCTCCCTTGCTTTCCCTCTCCGTTATTTTCTATGTCTTTCTACATTTTCCTTATGTGCATATGTAGTGCGCATGTACATATGCTTGCTTGCGTGTTTGTGGTGCACATGCATGTGTGTTCATATGTGCGTGGGGGTCTGAGGTTGATGCTGTGAGTCTTTTTCTATCACACTCTGCCTTATTGAGGTAGATGAACTGATCTGTCTAGACCAGCTAGCCAGCTGTCTCTGAGGATCCCTGCTTTCTGCTGGAATCATAGGCAGGCTGTCAACCCACCCAGTATTTTCATAAGGCCTGGGAATCCCAGGTCTGGTCCTCAGACTTGTTTGGCAAGCTCTAGCCTCTGAGCATCACCCAGCCCTCTTTTTCCATTCTTTTCCTTTCCAACTCTGTAGGGCTGGGATAGATGTATTTCCAATTCTTGTCATGAGATAAGGTTCTTCCTTAAAAAAAAAAAACTAGTGTATTGTTGGATATTTAGGTATATGCTTATTCATGAGGCACTGTTTAAAAAGTTGTAATTTATTGGACTAATTATTTTTTAAATAAATGTTACTCTACTGAATATAATCATTAAAAATGTTTGGAACCTTGATTCTTTTGTTTAGTATTTTTAATTTCTGGAAGTTCTGCAAAAACATAATTTTGCATATCTTTAAAACCTTTACTGTGATGGTTGTTGAAATAATGGAGGTTTTGTTCTAGAAAAAAATCTTGATTATCTTTTTAAAATTATGTTTTATTAGAAAATTAATATATAACCACACACATAATATATGGGGCTGGTACCAGGAGCAGTAATTACAGGACGCAGCTGTGTGCACTGTGGCACAGAGGCAGCTCACTGCCCTGTGGAAAGTTCTCGTTTGCTCCCTCTCTCTAGGAGGGAGAAGCATTACTTCCAGGGAGGTGTTCATTATTGTCCTCTTGGCTTTTTAATATATAAATAATATGCTGTCTAGATTTGCGGGGCATTTGATTCATACAGTGGACAAACACCGGGTGAATTCTTAAGTGGTCTGTACTTTGCACACCAGAGCAGTGTGTGACAGAGCCTGTGACCTGGAGAAATGGGGTGCTGGGCAGAGAGGAAGAGGGGGCAATGGGGAAAGGAGCTCTATGCTTTGCTCCGTTCCTGACTCTGACCTCCTCTCATGCCTAAGCCCAGCTGGAGATGCCCTCTGGTGGAATGCAGGTTGGGTTCCTGCAGCAAAGAGCTGGGCAGGCTGGGAGCAGACAGTTGAACGGATTTGCAGAACCCAGTTGCATGTTATCACCTTCACAAGCTGGGGCCAAAGGACTTCACCAAGTGATTTTTACCTGTTTCTGTTCCCACCAGCAGAGAGGGACCACAGACACAGGGAAGGCCACCCAGAGCTGTCTGACTTGTGCTTGTCCGTGTCCAGTAGGCAGGTGCCACGTCTCGGGGCTTCCGTGGTCCCCAGAAAGGCTGAGTAGCCTGGTGTCTGCATTTCCTGTTTTGTGCAATGCCTGGCGAATCTGTTGCCCTTGTCTCTACGTGTGTTGGTCTTTCTTTGTGTGACCAAGTGGGCTGTTCACACAGTTCTATATTTTTATCTTAGTGTAAATTGAAAATGTGTGCTTGTGTTTATTTCTAGGATATGAGGTGCTGCTAGGACTAATGAACAAAGTGTGGAAGAGTCAAATCAGACTAACAACCTGCCTGCCCCTTAGAGAAAAATAATGAACATTTAATAGTGAGAATATTCACACTAGGCTCTCAGCATTTTTAAAATGCTCGCTGTATGTTGTTATCAATGGCATTCTCCATGCTGTACAGTATATTTTCAAAGTTCCTCCTTCGCCCTATGTGAGACATCCACCCTTTAGATATAATTTCCCACCCACTCTCCCTGGGTCTCTGGTAACCACCGCTCCACTCTTGGCTTTTGAAAGTTCCGAATGTTTTAGCTTCTGCATCTGAGTAAGGACACTGATCATTTGCCTTTTCCTACTTGGGTTATTTATTTCATTCAATACAATATTATTTTCAACCGCATTGTTACAAATTCCAGAACTGTCTTTGTTTCTAAGGCTGAATAGTATTCCGTTGTGTGTAGCTACCATGTTTTGCGTACTCATGCTCCTGAAGATGGACATTTGGGTTGACACTGTATCCTGTCTGTTGCAAACAGAGCTGTGATGAATATGGAGGGGCAGGCATCCTTTCAGAATACCAGTTCACATCTCAGAGTGAAGTACTGCGGCATGAGGCTTTTTCTGGAGCGATGTGAACAAATTCCTACTCTCCCAAGGCAGGGAAGGGATCAGGCCAAAGTAACGACTCCACCAGTGTTCAGCGTGGCGAAACATGAGTTTCCTGCGGTTGCTGGGCAACTAAAGGACATCTGTAGGGCTGAAATCCCACCCCAACCTGAGCTACCTATGACTTGCAGGCATCTGCACAGGCTGGGGAGCTCCCCTCTTCAGCAGTCTTTGTTGCTTATATGCCCTTGGGGAAGGAGAGGCCTGCGCGTATGACAGATGTCAGGAACTCTTTCAAGAGTTGCTTTCCTCTAGAATCTTAAGGAAATTCCCTCTAGAATTTTAGAGTTTTAAGGACTTTTTCCTGGAATGGAATTTTTAAAATAGATGCCCCTCAACTGAAGAATGGAGAAAGAAAATGTGGTACATTTACACAAGGGAGTACTCCTCAGTGGTGAAAGGCAATGACATCTTGAAATTTGCTTGCAAATGAATAGAAGTAGAAAAAACCTTTCTGAGTGAGGTAACCCAGACCCAGATAGACAAACATGAGATGTGCTCACTCATATGTAGTTATTAACCTAAAAGAAAGGCTAACCAGCCTATAGTCCATGATTCCAGAGAAGCTAGAGAACCCTAAGAGATGTACATGGATCCTTCTGGGAAGGGGAAACAGACAAGACCTCCTGAAAAAATTAGGAGGGTGGGCAGTGGAGAAGGGAGGGTGGAAGCAGAGGTAGAAAGAAGGGGAGGGAGGAGGAGAACATGAGGGAATGGGATGCTCAAGAAGGAGGAAGGACAGGGAGGGAGAGAAAGGAAAGAGATATCTTGATTGAGGGAGCCATTAAAGGGCTAATGAGAAACATGAAACTAAAGAAATTTCCAGGAATCCACAAGGATGACCCCAGCTAAGACTCCAAGTGACAGTGGAGAGGACGCCTAAACTGGCCTTCCCCTGTAGTCAGACTGACAACTAACTTAATTGTCATCATAGAACCTTCAACAAGCAACTGATGGAAGCAGAAACAGAGATCTACAGTGAAGCACTGGGCAAAGCTACCTGAGACCAGCTCTAGAGAGGGAGGAGCGATAATATGAGCAAAGGGGTCAAGACCTTGATGGTGATACCCACAGGAAGAGCTGACCTGAGCTAGTCAGAGAGCTCCCTGACTCTGGACTGATAGCAGGGGAACCTGCATAGGACCAAACTAGGCTCTCTGAGTGTGGGGGACAGTTGTGAGGCAGTCTGTAGGGCCACTGGCAGTGGGACCAGGATTTATCCCTAGTGTTTGAACAGGTGTCTAGGAGCACATTCTCTTTGGAGGAGTACCTTGCTCAGCCTAGATAGAGTGGGGAGAGCTGTGGTCTTGCCTCAAAGTAAAGTGTTAGA
The DNA here is from genome assembly GCA_001685075.1 of Bramus lutescens. Classification (NCBI taxonomy): domain Eukaryota; kingdom Metazoa; phylum Chordata; class Mammalia; order Rodentia; family Cricetidae; genus Bramus; species Bramus lutescens. Next base: position 116,808 of record LOEQ01006528.1, on the reverse strand, counting down.
CTTTGTTGACTCCCCATGGGAAGCCTTATCCTTTCTGGGGAGTGGACGAGGGGTGGGGTGGAGGGAAGGGTGGGGAGGGAGGAGGGAAGGGAGCGGGAATGGGGAGAGCTGTGTAAAATGAGGAAAGGTTGTATTAAAAATTATTAATAAAAATAGGATAAAATAAATGATATTTTATTAACTGAAAATTTCACAGAATGTATTTTGATTGTATTACCTCTCACAGCCCCCCTCATAACTTCTTCCAGATCTTCTGCTACCTCCCCACTCCTTCCCACATGTATGCACTTTATTCTGTTTCATAACCCACTGCATCCACGTTGCGATGGCCATATATGCAAGTGTGTATGCAATATATACATATAGTATATGCAAAGTATATCCATATATGCAAAGAGGCCATGCACTAAAGTTCACATACTAGGGGCTACATCCTTAGAGAAAACTATCTTCTTCCCCTGAGAAGCCATTCCTAGCTACCCAGTTAGGGGTGAGAGCTCTTGAGCCCCTCCCGCTCCATGCTGGAGTAAACTGGCTCCGTCATGTGCAGGCAGCCATAGCTTCTGCGATTCATGAGGGAAGCAGTCCTGTTATACCTAGAAGCCACTACTTTGCCACAATCTGCCCTGACCTCTGGCTCTTATAATCTTTCTGCTCCCTCTTCCACAATGGTCTGTACACCTTGGGGACAAGGGTGTGATTACAGGTGCCCTGTTTACGGCTAAGAACTCCCCTGAAACATATTAACCTGGGCTTTGATCAGTTGTGAGTTTTCTTTATTAACCACCACCCACTGCAGTAAGAAACTCCTCTAAGGACTGTAATAGCTGCACTAATCTATGAGTGGAGAGATGCAAATTTAGATAGCAATTTGATACAATGTCCATTTAGCAGCAGGAGGTTCAGCTGCATCTTTGTCTGTGGGTCTGCACTCCTCAACCTCAGCTTCTTGGCCTGGTTGCAGTGGGTAGGTGTTTCTTTAGGGCAGTGGGACTCACATTCCATCAGAAAGAGGGGGCTTGGTTGCTCCCACAACATTCATGCCATTACTACACCTACCTTGCTGTGCCAGGCACTGTTGTAGACAAAATGTTTTCATTGGAAGGGAATTATCATACATTAGCCAGAAGTAGAATTGCTGTATTATGGAGAAATTTTACTGTAGATTTTTAGTTTCTCAGCTTGGAGGTGCTAATTTATATTCTTACAAACAGCACACAAAAGCTTTCATTTCTCTGGATCATCCAGAGTGTTTATCTTTCATTTCTGGATAGTAGCTGTTCTAACAGTTGAGGTAGTATCTTACTGTAACTTATTTTGTATTGCCTCCATTAATGATGTAGAACATTTGCTTATTTCATCTACTGGTAATTTTTATATCTTCTCTTGAGTAATGCCTATGCAAATCTTCTGCCCATTATATTTGGGGTTTTGTTTTCTTTTTATTTTTTATACTTGTTTTTAATTGAGCTATAAATTTTGATGTTTTGTTTTCTTAATATTGAGCTGAGTTCACAACATTCTTCATAATCCATAGGTCATCTCCTTAGACTATCAACTGATTTCTTTTATGTGTAGAAGCTTTTCAGACTGATGTACTCTATTGATCTAGGTTTTGCTTTTGAGGCTTGTGAATTCTTGGGGTCAGATAAAAAAATTATTGCTCAGATCAAAGCTGTTTGACTTTCCCTCTGTTTTTTTCTCCATATATATTTCCGTAGCTTTCCATTTAAGTATTCAATTCATTTTGGGTTGACGTCCATAATGTCAGATAAGGTTCAGTTTCATTCTTTTGCAAATGACCATACAATTTTCCCAGCACCATCATTAAAAAAGACTATCCTTTTCCCATTGTGTATTCTGCTCAAGAGTTTTATTTTTAGCTTGTGTACATGCCATGGCACACGTCATGGGAGTCAGAGGACAACTTGTAGGACTTGATTTTCCTTCCATCATGTGGGTCCCAGAGACTGAACTCAGGTTGTCAGGCTTGGCAGCGAGCAGCTTTACCTGCTGCATCATCTTGCTGCCCTCTCTTCCACTGCATGGTCTTGCAATCTTACGCTTACATTTTTATTGGTGTGGGAAATGGTTTATTATGCTCCACTGGTCAAAGTGTATTTTTAAAAATATTTTCTACGTCGATTAAATGATTCTATCTTTAAAATGTAGTTTAACATCAGGTAAACTGACGCCCCCTACTTTGACCTTTTTTCCCCCACTTATGATTGTCTTGGATAGTATGTATGTGTTTTCTTGTGAATTTTATTTTTCTCAGTTTCTGTAAAAATAATACTGTAATTTTGATATCAGCTACATTGAAGCTATAGATCACATTGGGTACTGTGAATGTTTTAGCAATATTAATTCTTTTCCTCTGTGAGGCCAGGGTATCTTTCCATTTGTTTCCCCCAATTTCTTTCATTAATATTCTATAGTCCACAATGCACCTTGGTTAAATTTATTCCTAATTTTTTTCTAGTGTCTATTATGAATGGCATAATTTTCATGTCACTTTCTTTTTTTTGGTAACTCATTAGAATATAGGGATCTTATTAATTTTTCTTTTTCACTTGATTTTCTTAAACCAAGTGCATTTTAAGAGACCATACCCATTTTTGTTTGTCTCAAGATATTTAAAATTTTTGTTTTAATGCCTGTACTGGCTGTTTGGAAGCATACTATTTAATTTCTGTGTTGTGGACTTTATGAAATTCTCCCATTATGGTTTTCTTATTTCAAACTATTGTAGTAAAAAAGATATAAAGTTAGTTGGCATTAAATTAATCATCATACTTTTCTAAGAGGCCTATTGTGTGATGTATCCTGGGAAATGTTCCATGTGCTTCTGAAAAGATAAATAATCTGTTGTTGAATGGAATGGTCTCTTTATGTCTGTTCATTCATTTATTTAAAACACTCTCTGCTCCAACTTTTCCTTATTTGTTTTCTATTGGCTTGGTCTGCCCGTCATTGAAAGTTAGAGTATTGGAAGTCCCTATCATGTCTCTATCTTCATCTGTTTCTTCCTTGATATTTGCTTTATGTGTTTAAGTATTGCATTTGTGGATTCATATGTATATACAACAGTTATAGTTTCTTGATGAGTTGACTTCATCTTCCTTAGTGTTTCTTTATAGTTTCTTAAGTCTATTCTTTGTCAGACCTGAGTATAGCTACTCTTGTCATCTTTTAGTTTCATTGTGTGGAATGCATGCATTCTCCATCTCCTTGTCTGTAATTTATGTGTAAAAGATTAAAAGCTAAAAGTTAAGTGAGTTTCTTGTAGGCAGCACATAGTTGGATATTACAATAAAAAAATCTGTTTAGTCACTTTTCACTGCTTCATTGGGGAAATCAATATCTTTTCATCCAAGCTGCCTCTGACATAAGATGATTACTACTATCACTTGTTTTCTAGTATATCATTTGTTTCTTCCTCTCTTGCTGTCTTTTCTTGTGGTTTGATGATTTTCCTATTGGTGTCATTTGATTCATTTCTCATTTTGTTTTATGTTTGTAGTATTTATTTTTTCTTTACATTTGCCATGAATCTTACATGGAATGTTTTATAAAATCACATTTAGAATATTTTTAAAAAAATGTATTTGTATGAGTGTGTTCCTGTGTTGTGTGTGTGTGTGTAGGTAACCATGGAATCCAGAACGGGGGCATCAGATCCCCAGGAGCTGGAGTTGTAGATGTGAGCTGCCTAATGTAGATGCTGGGAACTGAACTATTGTTTGCTGCAAGAGCAGCACACACTTTAAACCACAAAGCCATCTCTAGTCCCTGAAAGTACATTTTAGCAACTTAGACTATGTAGTTCAACTCTATTCTTTTACATTCTTCCCATGTATTTTATGTTTTTGATGTTAGAATTTATATCATCTGTGTCCACCCCTGGAAAATTTATTTATCAAGAATGATTTCTAATAGAATTAATTGTCTTTCTTCCCTTATACTTGGAATAACACTGCATCAGTACCACTCTGCAGTCCTAGCACATTCAGAATAAGACTCTGTTTCTCATCACCATTAAGTTTTGTGCATTTGTGTGTTTGATGTTTTCAGTCACAATCACAAAGCTTTGGTTCAGCTTCAGGAACTTCCCTCAGCACTTCCTGAAAGGCAGATGGTTATAAACTGCCTTAGACAGTGATCATCTGTGAAAGTTTGTATTTATCCTCTGTTTTTTAAAGATAGATTTTCTGGGTTTAGCATTCTTGCTTGGCAGATTTTCTCTTTATCATTCCAACACCCTAGTCAACTCTTTTATGCCCAACAGGGTTCCTGTTGATAATTCTGCCTGTGTTCACATCAACGAACTTTTCTATGTGATGCTGTTTATGTATTTCTGTTCCTTAAGTTTTGTCTTTGATTCTTGATTTTGTGTGTGTGTGTGTGTGTACTTCTCTCTGAGATGAATTTGATTGAAGATTTCTGTGCCTCCTTTACTTTTGCACTGGCATCTGGCCCCAAAATTAGGACACAACTTAGCCATTGTTTCTTTAAATGTGTTCTATTTCTCTCTCTGCCTTTCCCTGTCTCTCTCTTTACCTCACTCTCTTCTTTCTTCCTTTCTCTACTCTCTGTCTTTCTCCTGGAACTCTCTCTATGATGGTTTGACCTCTAGACAGGTTCCATTATGAGCCTGGGTCTTCATTCTTGTTTATTCTATTGTCTTTTTCTTTCTATGAGTGTCTACTTTCAACTAATATATTTTTAGATTACTGAATCATTGCTTCTTCTTCATTCAGTCTACTGTAACCCAAGTTGTCCATCAACAGATGAATGGATAATGAACATTTGTTTTATATATGTATGCTCACATATATAGGAATAGTATTTAGTTATGAATAATAAAGTATTCACAGATTTTTATGGGATAATGGAAGGATTTAGAATTTATAATATTAAACAAGGCCACACAATATCAGAAAGAAAATCCCCAAGTGTGTTCCCTCATATGCATAACCTGGCCAATAATATATGTATATATATCTATAAACAAAAATGTGCATGTAGGTTCAGTATAACATGTAAGAAAGAAAGCAGAAAGGGTCAAATGTTAGGTGATACAGGTCATAGAAATAAGTTATAAAAGAGTGTATAAAGCTAACTGGTGTCTTAATTCTAACTTTGTCATGGAATTTTGTTTTTTGGTAGGGGATGAGTGAATATAAATATTCTTGGTGGTGAAATTGTGAAATCCAATGTGAAGCTCATTATTTCAGAATGGCCATTATAACTATATATATGTTCACTTAGATGTAGAGATTTTGGGTCTGTTTGATTTTGGTGCATGAGTTTTTTATTTGCCCATTTTATATTAAACTTTATAAAAATTAAACAAAAAGTAAACAACCAAAAATGCCTTAAGTTCAGTTCCTGTGTTTTTCAACTCTGGAATTTCCATTTGATTCTTTTTTTAACATTTCTTGACTGTCAGATTTCTTACTTTGTTCATGTATTGCCTCCACACTTCATTTAATTTTTGATTTAAGTACCCTTTTAAGCATCTATCTATCTATCTATCTATCTATCTATCTATCTATCTATCTAT
>LOEQ01006528.1:85881-100970 GCA_001685075.1 Bramus lutescens | reverse complement strand
TGGAGCAGGAGGCAGCTGGCTACAACGTATCCAGAGTCAGGAAACAGGGTGAACAGGAAGTAGGGTGATGCAGTGGAACCTCAAAGCCCATCCTCGGGGATCTACTTCCTCCAGCAAGGCTGCTCCTTCTAACAATTCCACAATCTCCCAAAGCAGTGCCAAGAGCTGGGGACTGAGTGTTCCAACACATGGGCCCACGGCAGACAATCAACAGCCAAGCCGCAGTGTCTTTTTCCTGTGTCTTACTTAACTCTGTAGAGCTGAACCAGGTATGCCGCCAGCACTACTCTCTTTCTTCTTAGTTGTTTGTCTTTTATAAAAGTTGCAGCCATACATACTGTCTTGGTTAGGGTTTTGATGGCTGTGAAGAGACACCATGACCACGGCAACTCTTATAACGGAACACATTTAATTGGGATGGTTTACATTTCAGAGGTTTAGTCCATTATCATCATGGCAGCACATGGTGGCAGGCAGGTGGAAATGGTGCTGGAGAAGGAACTGAGAATTCTATATATTGATCTGAAGACAATAGGAAGTGGACTGAGATACTGGGTCTGGCTTGAGGTATATGAAGCCTCAAAGCCCACCCTCACAGTGACACACTTCCTCCAACAAGATGACCCCTACTCTGACAAGGCCGCATCTCCTAATAGTGCCTCTCCCTATTAGCTTATGGGGGTCAGTTACATTCAAACTACCATACATACACATGACACACCTCATTTCAGTTCAGGGCTCTGTATACCATCAGCTAAAAGCCACCACTGACTTATAATTTTGTTTTTTTTAAATAATTTTTTATTAATTCTTTGAGAACTTCATACAGTGTATTTTTGTCATATTTACCTCTCGCCCAATCCTGCCAGATCTACTTCCACCTCCCTACCCACCCAACTTCATGCTCTTGTGTGTTCTCTCTCGTGCACTAAATCTAATTTATGTTCTTCAAATACTCTTGGGTGTGGGGCCTGCCCCAGTGAGTGGTTGACCCTTCAAGAAAACTGACTCTCCTTCTCCCAGCATCTATCAAATGTCTGTAACTTCTGAACCATGGATGGACTTTGTGTCCCACGCCATGCTGGGATTTTGTGTGTCTTGAGCTTGCACAGGTCTTGCGCAGGCTGCCATGAGTTCTTATATGAAACTGCCTTCCTATGCTCCCCAAACATTGTTTGTTATAGTTACCCACCACCTCTGGCTCTTATGATCTTTCCACCAGGTGGGGTATGATGTAGATATCCCATTTAGGGCTGAGCGTGCCACAGTCTTTTATTCTCTTGACCAGTCACGGGTCTCTGTGTTAATCACCATTTACATCCAGAAGAAGTTTCTCCGATGAGGATTGAGGGATGTGCTAATCTTTGGGTATAGTGGCATTATTAGGGGTCAGGGAGAAGGTATTTTTTGCTTTTGTTTCTAGAACCACTTTCTTCCTTACCAGATCTACAAATCGTTCTTATAGTTTCTCACACTTTATCCATATTCCAAAGTTTTACTTCTGAGAACACAGCTCAGCCTTTTGCCTTACGTTTTTAGCTTGTTTAATCACAGTTGCTAAGACCTCATGATGGGGTTCTCCGGCCTGGTGCTCTGTTGGCTGTCACAAACACAGCCTGGTTCTGTGTGATTTTTTTTCCCTTGTTCACAGATCATCATTATAACTTGGTGTGTGAGAGTGACTGAGGCCCGGGCAGAAGGTGTGCCGCTGGAGAGAATTTTCTTTGCATTAGATTTAACTTGGGGCATTGGGTCACCATTGGCTCAGACAGACAGCTCTAAAATAATTTCATATTTTTCCAGCCCTTTTAACATAATTGGCATGCATTCAAGAAAGAAAAAACGGCATGAGAACCGGCTTAGGGTTTCAAATCATCAGGGGAGTTTTGTATTTTCTATGTGTTTGGCGGTCAGTCCAAGGGTAGAAACCACTTTATTAAATTTCTTCTTGGATCTTCGTGTGTTTCTAGGTCACACTCACATGGAGGGGTAGCTCTTTGAAGTCCAGCTCATGCAGCATTATCTTAGGATACATTCCTCTTTGAGGTGACTATGCCTTTGACCTCTGTATCCAGGTCTGGTTGACCTACAGGCTAAAAGGTCAAGGCCTTTAACCGACCTTTCTTCAGGGTTCTTTTCTCTTCCTGGAATGCCACTCACACACTGGGCTAGTCAGGCTTCTGGCATGACAAGAATACCTGAGAAAATCAGCTTATAAAGAAGAGAGATTTATTTTGGCCCAAAGTTTTCCAGCTTTCCCATCATGCCAGTTGGTCCCCCGACTTTGAGCCAGTGGTGAGAGAGAACACAACTGCTGCTCCCAGACAAAGCATCAAAGACAGATGAAGGGGCTGGGGCCCAATTTGTCCTTCAAAGGCCCTCAGTGCTCCAACTTCTACTAGACACCCTGCCCCCCAAAACCCTCTGAACTCCACATGGAGAGCTTTCTGTGACTGTGATAAAATGCCCAAGACAAAACACAACTTTAAATGAAGAAAGGGTGACTTTGGCTTTCAGTGACTTTGGTGTCTTTCAGAGTTTTTGGGCCAAGGTCACTTGGTTCAGTGGCCTTCATGGCTATAACAAGGGCGAGCATCATGGTGAGTGTGTGGGTAGAGGAAAACTCCTTCTTACATGATGGCCAAGAGCCAAAGAAAGATGGACAAGGGGCCAGAGTCTCCTTAAGGATATGCGCTAATGACTTACTCCTTGTGATCCACTTCCTAAAGCTTTCAAACCCTTACAATAGCACCACTGGGTGAGAGCCAAGCCCTCTGCACAAAGGCCTATGGAGAATATATAAGATCCAAAGTGTAGTGTCCAGGCCAGTTAGACCCATGAACTGAGGCTGAGATGCTCTTTGACCCCAGAGGCCCATTTTTAGAGCTCAATCTTCAGGCAAAGGAAAGCAATGAAAGCTTGGAGGCAAACAGAGTCTGTAGCAGATGCCCAGAGAGAGATTTCACCTCTGAGAGGCTGGATCAGCTGGCACAGAGGCCAGGAAGGACAAACAGAGATGATGTCTGCCCAATTCAGGAATCTCATATCAGGCTACAGAGCAATTGTGGCCCAGGATCACTATATCCCAGAGGGCCCCAACTCTAAACCCAGAAACTCACTACACTGTGGAACTAGGGTACCGTGGCTATGGGGGTCCTTGCAACTGAACTCAGCCTAGAATCAGATTCCTTCCATCTAGAGATGGACATGGCTCATCTGTATTCACCCTTCCACATCTTCAGCTGATGACCCCCTCCTTGTTCCTTATCCACAGTAGTCAGGTCACAGTGAAGGCTGATGCAGAAAGGGGCTGCAAATATAAAATGGAGAGAAATATAGCAGATATATGTGTGTATATATACACATATATACATATGTATATGGAGAGGGAATAAATGGTCATATGCACACGTGTGCGTGCACATGCATGTGTGTATGTTTAGAAAGAGAGACAGAGACAGAGATTGAGAGAGACAGAGGACTCTGTTTTGTGAATTGGCTTACAGTGTGGATGCTGGCAAGGCAAGTGTAAGTGTGAGACCTCAGGACACAGGATCAGGTCAGGGACTTGAAAAGCTGCTGCTTTAGCTCAAGTTCCCTCTCTTGTGTATGTCCTTCTCACTCAGGGACCACAGCCTTTGTTCTCACAAGGTCTTCTACGGATTGGCCAGATCCCATCCACAACATGGAACACGGTGTACTTTTGCTCTAAGTCCATCTCTGTATGTCAGTCCTACCCAAACACTGTCCATACAGAAACTTCCAGAAAAAAATGCCTGACAAAACACCAAGGCACCATGAGCCTCTTGAGTCATGAAATGAATTCTCATGTCCATGGCCTATATTCATGTTCAAAGGTTGGTTGAGGTAGCAGAATCAGTGCAGTAGCAGCTGGCTGTTCATGCCCCTCAGATAGTGATGGGGCGCTCTGGAGCATCTCATGGTCATGGTCATGATCATTTCTGCTCTTAGTTATTTTTCTCTGTAGAATGAGAGCCCTTGGGTCCAGATTCTCAATCACTTCGTGGGAGGACCTATGGAATGGTGCTCAGTGGAAATGTAGGTCTTTTTGGACCAGATGGCCTGGCCTTCCAGGTGCTATGAGTTCCCTATGCTCCCAGGCTCCCAGTACCCAGGCTTGCTAAGCCCAGGGTTTTTACAACAACTCAGCCCAACCTGAAGGGAGAAGAAGCTTGCTTGGGGCGAGATAGGTGCCGCAGAGCCGCATGGGAGGATCAGGTCTCATGTCTTCTCTTGTGCTGACACCTACCTTCCACCTTGCTTCCCCCATACACTGCTAGCTCTGTGATGCAGTGGGTCACAGTTATTGATACAACCCCTTCTTGTGTTTATTGTGCTCATTCCCAGATTCCTAGGAGGACATTTGGTGGATGTGTATTTCTGGTCATGTGGCCTTGAAAGGACGTGAAGTCACCTCAGATCCCCTCCACACCCATTTCTACTTGTCAACCAAATGGTAGAGGCGCTGTGGGCCCCAGATAATGCTCTTGTGCACCGTAATTGGTCCCTTACCCTCTGCACTTCCAGATCTGCATCCTGAAAATTACAGCTTAGTCCAGGTCCCTAACTAAAAACTGTGCTTCCTTCTCCTCCTAGCTTCCCCAGGCACTTCTGTAAGGCCAGAATTCCTTGTTTTCTGTACCTGGCAGAACCCTGTGTGCTCTCTAAGTAAATGTAGTCCCCTGGATGGACTATAGAGTGTCTCTGGCCCTGATGGTACCCCTGCATTCTCTCAAGGATGACAGGTTACTGTTTTCTGTCTGGTAACCCCAAGTGTGGAACTGTCCACCTGGCTTTTCTGTTCCACCAGGATAAACTATGCTGTACACATTTAGTTAATAAGAGTGGATCAGTGCTGTGTCCTTTGCCCAGTGGAAGGAGATTGCCACCTTCATCTGGATGCTCTTCCCCTCTGGAGATAGGCTGCCAGGGATGAAGGAGACTTGGAGACCGTCTGCAAGGGTGCTGAGCACCAGGCTTTGCTGGCCCTACACTATCACTGCAATTTTGGGAAGATGCTTATTTGTCTCATAACCAAGCAAAGGAATCTTCTCTCCTCATCTACATTTATGTGTACAGTGTCCTCTCAGGTTGTTCAAAAAAGCAAGTTTTAGACCATTAACTTTTTATTTTGCCTTTTATTGGGGTCTAAATAACAAGGTGAGTGAGGCGCCCAATGCAGGATGATTACAAAGCAGTCCCAGCACAGCATTTAACTAACTTTTCTTTTAGTGGAGTAAGTTATAAACAAAAAATAAGAAGGAAATCAACATTATGGGGCTGTACACTGGCCTGTGCCTGGTCACCAGGCACTGTTAGAGATTTCTTCAGAGTGGCAGTCGGGTTGTAGGAAAAAGTATAACCAGCCTCCTGTAGGCATGGGGTAAACTGGGTGAGTTCATATGGTCAGGATCCAGCTGAGCTACTTACATGCCCATGGATCCATTTGAGCTATTTGCAAGCCCATAAAGCCCCTTCCCCAAGTTCATGGTCTACTGGATAAGTTTCATGCCATGTGAGACAGAGAAGTGGTTTAGAGGAAGAAAATTAGAAGGTATGTAGCTAACCTTGGGGTGACTTCCAGTGGTCTTTGAAAGGAGAGCAGGGAAGACAGGAGGGAGGAAGGAAGGGCAAAAAGAATGTGAGCGATGAGGTCATGGGAGTGCAGCTGAAGATTGCTCAGTCTGGGATAGCATTAGGCAGATGTAGATAGCTCTGTGACATCAAGCATGTCACAGTTAGTGGTGTCCTGTAGGTACTGTCACTACGAGGTAAAAGCATAACCACAGAGAGTTGAGGGATCTGAGAAGAAGGTCATGGGATGGTAGAGGGATCCCTGTTCTGTGATTGACAATGATCGAGGGGCCAAAACCAATGAGAAGTAAGAGCGAGCAGTCATCAGGGGAAGGAGGTAATTCCAAAGAAGGGCAGAATCAAAGAAGATGTAATCAACTCCATCAGAGAGGAGCGGGAGGCAGAGCGTTCAGATGTCTGACATCCTGAGTGAGAGTGTTTTCAGGAGGAGTGCGGCGTGATGTAGGCTGAGCAAGGATGCTTCTGGCTGTCCCTCCAGGCTCAGCTGCTGAGGTCCCACAGGCTTTCTTGATGGAGATGGAAAAGCAGAGCATGGCGGTGGGGGTACAGATTGCAGGAGTCTGAGTCCAGATGGGTGGGGTGGTGTCGCATTTGGAAGGGACGACTCAGGTAGAGACAACTTCCTGAGTGACCTAAGATGTAAGGGTCTCTGTGGACATCTAGGCTATCCAGACAGTCAGGCTTCGTTCTTTAAAAAAAAAAAATCACTTGCTGAGGGTAAGCCTGGGCTTGCCCTTAATGAGGATAAAGCCATTGTGCTTTCTTTATTTTTTTATTTTTGTAATTGATTTTATTCAGCTATACATTTTTCTCTGGTCCCCTTCCTGCCTCTCCCCTCCTATTCAACCCTCTCCCATAGTCCCCATGCTCCCAGAAAATGCATCCTCTTTTCTGGAACTGTCATAGGTGCTAAACACAATCCCTTTTCCTTTAGTGGTTATAACAAATTCCGTTAGTTGTCGTTCCCTGCCAGTGACCAGGCATCTTTGTGTGTTAAAAAGTGTATAATAGTGCACATTTAGGCTGTCATGGGAGTTAAATGAGTTCATGTTTTTAATCCGGTAAACGGCACTCAACAGTCTTTAAAGTTAGCCCTCGTTCTAAATCAGACTCTTGTTTGCTATAGAGATAATACTTTCCTACCAAAGCTCTCCGGAACTCATTATTTATCTTAGCATAGCCTCTCTCTGAACTGAACTCACGAAATCAGCAGGTACAGGCTTTAAAGGAATGAGTGTGTGTGTGTGTGTGCGCGCGCACGCATGCGTGTTTATGCGTGTGTGTGCATACACATACATGCAGGTAAGTTTCAGAATACTCTGTGATAGTTGTGCTCAATATAATTGAAATGAAATTGGAGTTGATTTAATTATTGGCATTTAGAAAACTAAATTTTTCCAGATACATGCATGCTACGTGGGAATCTAAAAGAACTCGAAACTCCAGTAAGTGATTAGCTCATTATGTAGACTAATTGCTTTTACAGTTATAAATAAATTCCAAACATCACAGCTCTAAAGCACACACCTGTGCACTAATTGCTTTTCTGAGAGCAGTTTCCATGGCTGCGGAGCAGACATCCCGGCACCCACGGATTGGATGGTGCAGGTGGATACTGGAGCTTCGTGAGTGTGCCAGCCGTCAGCACCACGTGCCTCTGGACAGCTCCACCCTTGGTGACTCTGCTAACTCAGAATTCCAGAAGAATAGTAATTGGGTTTGAATAGGCTTTTCAACAGTGAGAATGTTGGCCTCAGAGACTTCAAGTTCATCCCCGGTGCCCCACAGCGGATAGAGCTACAATCTGGAGCTGGTGCTCTGGCTCATTTGAGCCCACATTCTTAGCTCTCCTTCCCAGGCAATTGGTGGAAACAATACCTTCTTGGGAACACTTTCAAAAGAAACTAATGACCAGAACCCTGGATGCTTGAGTTAAATATGTACATTTTAAAAAGTCTACTTCTGCCTGGATTTACATAATGGTTCTTTCCCATAGGCCACAGTTACCTTTCACTCTGTTTAATAGACTCAGTGCTGCCTTATTAACAAGCATATGCAGAAAGATGACCTCAGGAGGCTCCTTCTCCCAGCATGCCTCCTTTGCTGATTTCCCACCTGTGACCTCGGCGGCCCTGTCAGCTTCCTAATGGAGTGCCAGTCTTCCACCTGGTGTGTAAAGGGAACCTCATTGCCCGATTGAAGCCCAGGGCTGGGAGAGGAGTCTGAGTGAGATGAGAATGACCTTCCTTTCCGAGCCTCTGTTGCACCTGCCCTTCCGTCAGGATTCAGCAAAGTAGGACATTCAAGCCCCTTGGTCCTATTGTAACAGAATGCCCAGGAGCAGGAAAGTCATACAGAACAGCAAGTTACTTCTCACCGTCCCTCTGGCTGGGAAGACCAAGCACAAGGAGACAACAGGTTGTCTGGTGAGCACTGCATCTCACATCGCAGGGAGGGAGGACCACTGTGCCCTCCTGGTGTGCACTGCATCTCAGGGAGGGAGGGAGGACCACCGTGCTCTCCTGGTGAGCACTGCATTTCAGGGAGGGAGGACTACCGTGCCCTCTTGGTGAGCACTGCATCTCAGGGAGGGAGGACTACCGTGCCCTCCTGGTGTGCACTGCATCTCAGGGAGGGAGGACTACCGTGCCCTCCTGGTGAGCACTGCATTTCAGGGAGGGAGGATCACTGTGCCCTCCTGGTGTGCAGTGCATCTCAGAGAGGGAGGGAGGACCACCGTGCCCTCCTGGTGAGCACTGCATCTCAGGGAGGGAGGACCACAGTGCCCTCCTGAGTAGCAAGTGGGTTGAACAAAGCAGGAAGTCTCTTTTATAGAGGTCTCATGCCATGACCTTTCTCCCCTCCACTCTTCCCTCTGTCACTGCAGCCCCTGAATTTCCAGTGGCCCACATATTGGATCATTCATATGTTCTTACTTTTATTTGGAAACATCCTCAAACTTACAAAATAAATTGCAAAAAAAAAATAGTGTTTTTCCTTTGGGGCTCCTACTTAAGTGACCCTGTTGTCCCAATAGTATCCTCACCGAGGACCACGTGCTTCTGAAGGACCAGGAAGAGTACAGCCAAAAATCTAGGTTAGCCGGTTCAGTGACTCTGTTCCAGGAACTAGCTGACCATAAAGTTAGATTATAATCTTGAGAATAATCTTGAGAAACGGGGAGTTAGCCCCTTGTGATTATCACTGGTATTTTCAGAATATTCCAATGATCACTGGTATTTTCAGAATTTTCCAATGACGCCCTCCCTACCCCCTTTGGGTTGTGGTTTCTTCCCCTAAATACCCCTCTCCTAGCTACTCAGGGTCAAACTCCTCTACCCCTGCATGGGATATGAGTCTCAGCCCCAGCGCGCTGGTTCCTGTCAATAAACCTCGTGTGATTGCAGCAAGGACGGTCTCTCGTGAGTTCTTGGAGGGTCGTGTTATTCCGACACTTGAGTGAGAGTCTCCCCACTCCGGGGGTCTTTCACTTCTTATCATATTGACTTCTTATCCATTTTAGTAGAACTGTGATAGGTTTGACGGTGACAGGTCAGTCATTTTGGGGTTGCTCTGTGCTTTTTCATGATTGGACCCAGAGCCTGGGACTTCAGCCAGAGCATTCCATATGGTAGTCTATCTTGGCTGTCACCTTCTCCTGGGTGTCATCTGAGCTTGGATTCTCCTGCTGTCTGTGATGTTGACTGCCATCACTGGATGTGATGTTACACAGGGTGTGTGACAACCGATCTGACACTTGGCAGTCAAAGATGTGTTTTGTAGCCTTAATGGTCCGTGTGCAGCAGGAGTGACAGGTGTTTGGCGTGGAGTCTTTGAAGGGGACAGTGAGATGTGACGGGGATGGGAGGCTGGTTCTTTTCCTCTGTCTCCACACAGGCCCAGGATTTCTTTAACACAGATAACTCTAAGTGTCCTCATCTGTCCTAGTTAACTGTGACTGTCAAATTGACACAGCCTGGAGTCACCTGAAAATGGAGTCTCCGTTGATGGATGGCCCAGGCTAGATTTGCTGTGAGTACATCTAGGGAGACTGTCGTGGATTTTGACTGATGTAAAAGGGCTCTGTTCACTGTGGGCAGTACTGTTTCCTGAAAAGGTGTGCGTGGGCTGTATAAGGAAAGGTGCACGTGCATTCTATAAGGAAAGGTGTATGTGGGCTGTGTAAGAAAGGGCATGCGTGGACTGTGTAAGAAAAGTCACGTGTTGGCTGTGTAAGAAATGATGCATATGGGCTGTATAAGAGAAGGCATGTATGGACTGTGTAAGAAAAGGCACGTGTGGGCTGTGTAAGAAAAGGCACGCATGGGCCATGTAAGAGAAGGCACTCGTGGACCGTGTAAGAAAAGGTATGCATGGGCCATGTAAGAAAAGGCACGTGTGGGCCGTATAAGAAAAGGCATGCATGGACTGTATAAGAAAAGGCATGCGTGGGCTGTGTAAAAAAAGGCACGCATGGGCTGTATAAGAGAAGGCATGCATGGGCTGTATAAGAGAAGGCATGCGTGGACTGTATAAGAGAAGGCACGCATGGGCTGTATAAGAGAAGGCACACATGGACTGTATAAGAGAAGGCACACGTGGACTGTATAAGAGAAGGCACATGTGGACTGTATAAGAGAAGGCACATGTGAACTGTATAAGAGAAGGCACATGTGGACTGTATAAGAGAAGGCACGCGTGGACTGTATAAGAGAAGGCACATGTGGACTGTATAAGAGAAGGCACGCGTGGACTGTATAAGAGAAGGCACGCGTGGACTGTATAAGGAAGCCATGGCTTCCTTTAACGATGAGCTGTGACCTGGAAGTGCAAACTGAAACAAATGCATTCCTTGCCTTAGCTGCCTTTGGCAAGTGTTGTCCCATAGCAATAAAATGGGCTGGAAAGATGGATCCATGGTTAAGAGTGCTTGTTGTTCTTATAGAGGACCTAGGTTTGATTCCCAGCACCTGCATGACAGTTCACGACTGTTCATAGCTCTAATTCTAGGATGTATAAGATACACAGACACCTGAGCAAACCTCTCATACACATTGTCTTAGTTTCTATTGCTGTGAAGAAACACCATGACCACAGCAACTCTTACAAAGGAAAGCATTTAACTGGGGCTGGCTTACAGGTTCAGAGGTTTAGTTCCATTATTGTTATGGCAGGAAGCATGGTGGCATTCATGCAGACATGGAGCTGGAGAAGGAGCCAAAGAGTTCTACATCTGGACCAACAGGCGGCAAGGAGAATGAGACGTTGGGCCTGGCTTGAGCATTTGAAACACAAAAACCCACCCTCAGCAATGACACACTTTCTGCAGCAAAGTCACACCTTGTAAACCGGGTCAAGTAGTGCTACTCCCTAATGACCAAGCATCCAAATATAGATAAGTGCCATTCATATTCAAACCGTCACACACACACACACATACACACACATGCACACACACATACACACACGCACACACACGCACACACATACACACACGCACACACATACACACATACACACGCACACACATACACACATGCACACACATACACACACATACACACTAAAACAGATAAGTAAAAATAAAAAATGACTGAAACTAGGACAGCATCCTTAGGAGGTATCCCCTGAGTGCAGCATGGGACCTCTTAGCTGCAGCTGCTTCCCAGGGATCACACCCAGAGGAAACGGGTGGCAATGGGGGGCACTGGGATGATCCAGCCTCAGGTACCCCTTCCACTGTACTTTTGGTATTCAAGGATGGTGCACAGGCCTGCCTTGTTCACAGGGACAACAGACCTCCCCAGCCAGTGTGAGGAGCGTGAAGGGGGGACGATGGTGAGAATGGTTTTAGAAAATGACCTCTATTCAATTGCCAAAATTAAGTTTTTTCCTTATAAGAAATTATTTTTAATATTATATAGATCTCTAATTCTTTAACAGCATATGTTCCCTCTACATACATAGTGTTGGGCTTTGGGAGGACATTTTCTTTGAAGTGTATCCTGTACTTTGAGTACATTCTGGATGCTTCTTTGCCATGGCTTCTAGCTTCCTAAGCTTTGCTTCCACTGTGTTTTTCTTGTCTCAAGCATGGAAAGTTCTCATTTCAGGATGTTCAGTTTGTGGCATTTTTGATTTTCATTTTCCACAAACATATGGAATTAATGTCTTGAACATATGGGCTGCAGCTACAATGGCTCTTGATGTCCTTTTCTGACAGTTTTCAGGATCATTTTGGGTTTGCTTGGCTGTTTCTTCATCCCGAGCTGGATAGCCTCCTCCCCTCCATGCCTCATAATTGCTGGCTGCATGCCACACATGGTGAATGTCACCTCCTTCGACATTAAATGGTTATAATCACAGAACACTCGTGTATGTGTGTGTGTTGTTGTTTGCTTGTTTTGTTTTTCTTCTTGGATGCAGTTAAGTGACTTGTACCAATTTGGTCCCTTCGGGTCTTGCTTTCAAGACTTGTTAGGCGGCAGAGCAACTCCATCCAGAGCTAATGGCTCCTGACTCCCGAGGGAGAGTCTTCCTACTGTGGACTTGGCAAGTATGGACCTGTGTGAATCTGAATGGAGATCAGTGAGGTCCTTCAGCTGGTCCTAGGACACTCCACATCCTGGTTTGCATCAGTGACTGTTTCTTTGATCTTGCATGGCCATTTCCTGATCTCAATTCTCCTTACTCGTATGTCCATTGGTATTCAACTAACAAATCGCAGTTCTCCGGAGTTCTTCTTGAAGGTTCCCCCTTATGCTGACTAGTGAGCTCTCTAGCTGCCTGTTTCTCCAGACTCTGCTCTGTCTTGTCACCCTTCCCTGGAAGTTCTCAGAGCTCTAAGTGGAGCATCCCTAAGGCATTTTTTAGAATGGCTGTTTGTCACCTAGAGTCTAGGGTCTCACAGACTGTTGTGTCACACACTGTCATGCTTCTGGGTTGTGTTGGGGACAGTGTTTAAGTTCAGTCCCCCGAAGCAGAGATCTTCTGTCTTTTTGACATGTCTGCATCATGTCTGAGAAATCCTTCCCAGATGTCAGGCTTGGGGAGCTCAGTGGCTGTGATAGGCAGTTTGCATATGTGTATGTGTGTGGACGTGTGCATGTGCGTGCAATACCAAGGAGGTTTGCTAACACAACCTCTAAGTGAGAGTCTGTGTGAGTTATGTGTAACAGCAATTCATGACTCAGTGACAGTGGCTTCAGTCACTAACCATTTGGAAGCAAAGCTGAAGATTTGATACCCTACCACAACGGGCCATATGACCTTTCCTGATAGCCACATGCTCCTACATACCTCAGTTTACCTGTCTGTAAAATGCTGACAGCGCTGGCAGTCAAACACTAGCCTTGAGGAAGAGGCTAGACCCGCTGGATTTCAAGAGTTTTCCTCTCAGGTATGAATGAATGAATGAATGAATGAATGAATGAATGAATTAGTGTCTTTTCACTCCGAAGGTCCTGACCTCAGGTCACTATCACAGTGACAATGGCCACTCCGACTGTACCTTCAGCAATTTTCTTCTCCTGGCAACTCTGGCAGCATTGTCATTTTTGCCTTCCCAGGCAGGCAGCACAGTGGTCCAGACTACAGAAGGATCCTGGCATCCCTGGTGATGACTGCATGCCTCTGGTTGAACCTGCCTGGAATCCCAACCCCTACCCCCACTCACACTGACAGAAGCTCTCTGCCTGTCAGAGGCTTTTATGACAGCCTCTTGTTTATACTATCTCATCACCTGCTTGAGAACAGGGAAACTGAGGTCCTGTTGCTGGGGAGCCAGCACGTGTCAGAATGAAGGGCAGGGCTGGCTTTGGGGCTTCCTGGGCTGTCCAGTGTGGATATGGACTAACAGGGAGCCTTTGCAAGAGCATAGTCAGTCCTGAAGGCTTGGGTGGAGCTCTGCAGCTGCCAAAGGGGCAGGAGCAGCACAAAGGATCAGGAGTCCTTTAGAAATGTAAAGTGCTGTAAATATTAGCCTCAAGGAGCCGTTTCAATAATCTCCCTTTTTCCATTGTATTGCAAATTCTTGTACACTTTCTTGCTCTCTGGGAAAGATGAAGGCTGCCTGTTTAATAATCAAACTATTAGCAAGTTATCGAGTATTTGATTGCGTTTTCCAGAAAGCACCTCAGTGGCTGAGGGACCATTTCGCATCTGCCTTCTCTTCTCACACTCAGCAATTCCAGCCCCGCGGCCCGCATTCCTGGGTATAAAATTGTCTGTGTATGGTGGTTGAGGGAAATTATTTTTTGCAGGGAGGAAAAGAGCATCCAGTTTACAGATGTCTTGAGTAACACAGAGAGCAAGAATGGCTCTTCCCGGCCCTGAGTGTGGATGGATTTAGCAGCCGTCAACAGAATGCTGCAATGTGTGTCAGATGGAGGCCACTTCTCCCTAAAAGTTCTCAGCAGAATCTTTGGCTTACTTGCTGTTGTATAGAGTTTGGGATATGCACCCTTTCCCCCTTACCCTCCTGCAGTGTCTCCCAGTCCTTCTTAGAGCAAAGAGACCATCACATTCCTTCCCTTCCTCTCCCCTCCCCTNTTTTCTCCCCTCCCCTGTCCTCTTCTTTCCTTCTCTCTCTCTCCTCCTACTTATGCCACACTCCTGGTGTTCTGGGTGTGGTCTCTGTTTCAAAATGCTTAACTGATACTTGTGGGTCAAATAATGTCCCCTACCTTAATGTCCATCATGGAAGAAGAAAGCCAAAGACTGAGCAAAGCACCATCAAGATTAATGTAGGAAACCCATGAGAAGGCAAAGGTCATTGCTGCCAATCCTGAGGACCCACGTTCCCTACCAAGGAGAGAACTGACTCCTGAAAGTTGCCTTCTGATATCCACACACAGTTACACACACACACACACAACTTCTCTTGTGACCCAGAGAGGATGTCAAATCCATGTGAGGATGCATGCAGGTTACATACACTCAGTAAATAAATAGATGTAATAATAAAACATATACATAGATTAACATATGAAATGAGCTAGTTGGCAGAGAAAGGTTGGAAATTCTTCACCACTTGGGCTTCATACAGCAAACAGAGCACGCTCAAGAAAAGTCCAATGTATGCAAATCTGAGGGTTGGTGGGTGCTAAGTAGATGACCTATAAAGTGTCACAAGGTTCCTGGTGTGAGTGAGTGTGGATGGATTTAGCAGCCATCAACAAAACACCACAATGCCTGATAGATGGAGATTGGACTTTAGAGCCCTGCTTTCCTCTGCTCCCCTGCCCTCTCCCATCTTCTGAGTCCTTTCTCTTTTTGAACCAGTTATCTCTATTTCTATTTCTAACCCTGTGTCTCTGGTACAGTTCTTTGTTTTGAGAGATAACAACCTGAAGATGAAGGTCAAGTGCCTGCGACACACTGATGGGCATCCTCTGGCCTCAGCTCTATCTAAACCTATGGTTGAAAGACCCCCGGAGGGTATCTTCCTTCTGGGGAGACCCTTCCCAAGGAAC
>LOEQ01006528.1:51234-73799 GCA_001685075.1 Bramus lutescens | reverse complement strand
TACAATTTGTGTGTTGTTATTTCAGGTGTAAAGCTAGCCATGCGGGAGCAGGGCAGGACGAAAAGCAGGCCCGCTACCCTTTCATTACAGTGGAGTTCTTCCAGTCTGGGGCTCTGTATCCAGGATCCAGTCAACCACTGACCAAAAGCGTTTGTAAAATAAGTGACTTTACTGAACATATGCAGGGTTTTCTTTGTCACTATTTCTAAACAATGCAGTATAGCAGCCATGTTCTTGTAGTGTGCTCATGGGGTTCCTAGACTCTGTCACAGATACCAAAGGGCACCTCTATTTGTAAAGTAGGAAGCTCACTAGGCACCTTATCTTAGTGGCCCAGTCTTCCCCAAAACACAGACAAACCAAGGTTGTGTTACCTTAAAATGTGATGCTCAGCCTCGGGTGCAAGAGTCTAGCCGTCATGTCCCTAAGGGAAGACAGCAGGGCCTGGCCCTGTATCTGGTCTGAGTATTCTGCTGGGTACTAATGAGCCTTGCACAAGTATGATATTTGTATTTTGGAAAGACACATCACTTTAAAACCACGATCAACACCTTTATGTATGGGTCTATTGTAAAAAGGGGCCGAAGCCTTGTGAAAAGTCACTTGTAACGAGATACATGTGGAGCGCATAGATTCCAAACCATGCCTACATAGTTTATTTTGCTTTTATTTTATTTTGTTTTATTCTATCTTATTCACCTTATCTTTTTCTCTCTGTTCTTTGCATGTATGCACATGTGTGTTTATGGGTGTGCTCATGTATGCAGGCATGTGTGGAGACCAGAAGTTGATAGCAGGATGCCTTCTTTAATTGCTTCTTCACTGATTGATTGAAACAGGGTCTCTCACTGATCTTGGAGCTCACCAATTGACTAGACTGGATGTCTAGCAAGGTCCCTAGACCCACCTATCTCTGATTCCTAGTGCCTAGGGTCATAGACTTGTGCCACCTCATCTGGCTTTTACATGGGTGCTGAGGATCTGAACTCAGGCTCTCTGTCTTGTATAGAAAACATTTTACCCACTCACTTTGCCAGCTCCAAAATACCCCAGCGTTTGCTTTGACCCAGTGTATTTGATGATAGACATGAACTCTGAGCTTGGTGTGTGCATGTGAATCTCTTCTCAACTTTTACCTGTAGTAGTCTGAGCTGGCATTGCTGCCCCAGCAGTCCCCAGGTTCGTCCACCGAGAGGCAAGGCCAGCTTTTGCTACAGCCTTCTGGTAGTTGTCATAGAGGGTTTTTCCATACTAGGGAGGGAACAGAGTGGAGGAAATAATTGCATTTATGTCAAAAGTTTGCCCTCAACAGCAAGATAGATATTGAGAGAAAAAAGTACCATTATTCTGCTGGTTTTGGGGGGGGGCGTGAAAAATAATTTTTCACAAGTTAAATAATTTTCTAGATTAGCAGAATTAGTGAATTCTCCCATTTACAGCCACAAAATTTGAATCAACAGTCTTAATGTAGCTATTTTGTGGAGCTGACAGTTCCTTTCCTTGCTTCCTTTTTATGTTGGAACCAAATTTGGCATCACCCAGGCTAGGCGAGTGCTCTACCATTACGGTACACAATCTCGAGTTTCTTTATTGCATGCTATGTTTGCAGTTCTCTCAGTGAATCTGAAAAGTCTGTTTGGAAGTCAACTCTGATTCTCAGGCCACTGGACAGGTGTGTGTTTGTACAGTCAATCCTATACAACAGTAGGTAAGTGATTCCACTACCGAGGGGCACAAAAGCAAACAGATGAGACAACATCTGTACCCGGGAGTGGCAAATGCTGGCCCCAGGAAGCAAGCTTGTTGGCTAACCCCACGGTCTTGTGGAGCTGAGTGCACTCTCACCTTGGCGATCCTTATTCCCATAACCCACTGTCGGAGAGTTCTTGCATCATCACAGCAGAGGTATTTGATATACTGAGATTCCTTCTGGATCTGAGGATGCTACACAGAAGCAGATGTGAAGGCAATGAATATTCACATTTATTAAGATTCTAAAGCACCTTTCAAGAAAACTTAGAGCAAAACTTTGACAAATATGATTTACTGAGATGATGACTAAAATTACTGCCAGCAGTTGTGGACCAGGAAGCGAGAGGTGCCGTTCTGAAGCCCAGGCTGGCCTTGAACTCATGACCCTCCAACCTCAGCCTCCAAAGTAGCTGAGATTACAGGCGAGCACATCTAGCTGCAGATGCTTCTGAAAACTGCTAAACTGGCAGCCCTGCGGCACAGGTGTGCAACCTCAGCTGCTAAGGAGGCCCAGTGAGGATCACCAGGTTGAGATCTGCTTGAGAAACATAATGAAACTTTGTCTCAAAAATAAGAGGGACCAAACAGGTTGGGGGTGTAGTTCGGTGGTGGCACCCTTGCCTAGGTGTGCTCATCCCTCAGCACTATTTTAAAAACAGAAAACAAAGGCCAAGCTTTGAACAGGCTCAACTAGCCTGCTATATTATTTAATGTATATCAGTAATAGCTATTTTTCCCTTTTAAATACCGGAATCCTTCATGTCTGTTATGTGTTTGTCCCTCATTGAAAACAGAGTTGCTTTTCTATCAGATAAAGGAACTTACCTAATAGACATTTTGTGTCACAACACTAATGCTTAGAAAAATTACTGCCTTATTTCTCCCACCCACAAATCCAGCTCAGGTGTTATTTCTTTTACTGAGAATTCAGAGTTTTACAATGATCTCCCTTTCCTAACAATGATCTCATATCCACATGGGCACATCCTTAAGTGGCAATGGGTGTGTATGTGTGTGCAGGGGTTATAGAGTGTGTGTGTACAGGGTTTATATATATATATATATAGAGAGAGAGTGTGTGTACAGGGTTTGTGTGTGTATATATATGGTGTGTGTTTGTGTGTACAAGGATTTTATATATAGTGTGTATAGGGGTTTATATATATTATATATAATATATATTATATATGGTGTGTGTGTACAGAGGTTTTACATATAGATAGTGTGTGTGTATGTACAGGGGTTTTATATGTATTTAGTGTATGAGTTTGTGTGTACAGGGGAGATACACACACACATACATACACACACACACATAGTGTATGTGCAGGCATTACATGGCACCCAGGAGTTCACAAGATTCTCGGCATCTCTTTCTCTTGATTCCCTTGTCCTGTGGCTTTCATTTCTGTTTGGCTCTGAGTGAACTCTCTATTGGATGGGAACTTCACCAGTCTTGTTTGTTGCTGGAGGTCTATGATGCTTAGCACATGCCTGGCGTGTGGTAGACCTGCAGCCTGTATGTATAAATCATTGTTGAAAGAAACAAATAAGCATAGCATTTATTATTGTACCAGAAATGTTGAACCCATAGAGTAAGAAGCTGGCAACCAAACCTGAGGTCTGAAATGAGTGTCAGGCCAGTCTTCATGGGCGATATAACTTCTATTAAGTTTTATTGTATAAAAAAGGACCAACTAAAATCTGTGTGTGTGTGTGTGTGTGTGTATGTGCGTGTGCGTGTGTGTTTCCTCAGGTGTGTCCGTGTGTGCGCATGCACGCGCATTTCCTCAGCGCTCAGAGGAGCTTGCTGGTCTTGCCAGGAGAAACATGAACGATGGTACTAAAGTTCAAAGAGAAGCCAGCAGATTTGGGAGCTTCTGCCTCTGGCTGCCATGGGCAGAAAAGGATTGAAGCCCCAACTCCTTTCTCCGACACTGCCTAGACCTTTCTACTCTCGCATTCAGCACACTTGACAACCTTCAGAAGAGTGGCCAGTCTCAGTGGTGATCTGAGAACACAGTGCTGTGTCTTTGAGCTTCAGTGAAAGATGTGGACTGGTTGCCCTGCTAGCCTTCTGATGTCCTAAATTTGACCTGCTTCCTCCACCCCCTCCCCACGAGACACATAGGCTGTAAGAACTTGGAAAGTTAGTTATTTCTGCTTTTAGAAATGATAAAAACTGATGTTTGGAGAGCTCCCTATATGTCTATTGACTCCCTAGAATTTCTGAATTTATACTGAGCCACTGAAGACAAAAAAAAAACAAAAAAAAAACCCAAAAAAAACCAGATTTTAAAGATACTTCAGGAAAAAAAGAAAACCCAAAAAACGTAAAGAACTCTTGTCTGTGGTCTTTCATAGCAACTGAGAAACGCTGACCCCCTTAGTTGGATTGCTTTCTACATTTCGGCCTTTTCAGCCTTCAGAATTTGCATCAGCCTGGCCTGGAAACCAGTCCACCCACCAGAGTCCTCTTTCCTGACTCCACCCAGTACTTGTTACTGTAGTTCTGCAGTTGGGCCAGCAGATGGCGGCAAATACTTTTGGATGGCTGCCCCACACTGCTTTCTTTGCTCGTGTTCAAAGCTTACTCATAGATTCTCAATGAAGTTCTGTTTTAGTACTGTAAACATAACTCCAATGATCATGTTCTCTGAGGACCTTAAAATTAGAAATATCAATCAAACCAATTTGTGTAGTCCAACGGCAAGAAGGATTTGTTGCATTAATTAACCTAAAGGTCAGATTGGTAAAACTGTGAGTCAGGCACTTGGTAGCTGGAACGTGACATTCCATAGATGCTTGCAGCATTCTCAAGCAAGAAATCTGCAAAACCAGATCAAAGTGCTTGTCCTTCCATCAGAGCCACAGCTGCCTAGCCTATGGCAGAATTCTTGATCTGACTAACACGTGAGAGGGGTGTCGGTCTTCTCAGAAATTGACATTTAGGGGTGAGCGGCTCAGCAGTTATTAGGGCTTGCTCCACAGTTCTGAAGACCAGCATTTGGACCCCAGCACTCACATAACAAGCTGGACACCCCACAAGCACTGCACCCCAGCTCCGAGTAGGGTGGAGACAGGAGGATAGCTGGGGTTTGCAGGCTTTCAGGTTAGCTGAGAAATGAGGCCAAGGTTTAGGAAGAGACCCTGTCTCAACGGAATAGGCAGAAAGTCTTAGAAGAAGAGTCCAGAGGCACTCTTCTGACTTCTGTTTGTGTGTATTCGTGCACATATATGTACATAGATATTACAAAGATGTAAAGAAATATGTTAATAACATAATGAAAACAAAAATGTCTAATTTTTCCTTCTGTGACATTTAGAAATTTGGTATTGCTGCCTTGGGCTTATGTCACTATTAAATATTCCTTTTACTTTTGGTTTTGGTGTTTCTCATATGAGTCAAGTTCTCAGAAGTATGCAGACTGAGCTTGCAATGAGATGCAGTGATTCTTTGTGAGGAAGTGTACATTCCACTTGAGCAGCGTTTGTGAAGTGTGTAGTTCACCCACGACAGTAAAATATGGACGTACCCTGAAATAAGGCTTCTAACAGAAAATAGAGGCGTCTACATTCCTTCCCATCCCCCAGCTTTGTGGTTCTGAGGTGAGCTAGCTGGTGGACACCAAGTTCACAATTTGAAATTCTTCAGACTCTGTGATGACGCCTCAGAGCCTGCCACAGTACTGGTTCTAGTCACCTCACCTAGGAACTCACTTCCTTACAACTCAGACTATGGATGGGAAATCATTTGCAAAAGGGCTTAAAGAGAACACTGGATCAATGCCACTGGCTGGAATGTTCCTCATGATCCTGTTGTCCCTGAACTCCAACAAGAGATGCTTTTAGGGCATGGCACAGCATATAAGGTCAAGGCCATTACTGAACGTTCTTGCTAAAAGGGATCCCAATGTCCTTGAAGCTTACAAAATGAGCATTGGGCAAGGTTAAGCAACTTGTCTCTGGCCAAAAGTTAATGTCAGAATCAAAGCTAGAAAAAAAGCCCCTTCTGTTCAGCCCTTGGGAGCTGACAAATATAACCCCTGGGTATCACACCATAACTGGAGAATTATGGCAGGGGGAAAAATGTCAACAAAAATGTGATTATTCTCTGATTTCACAATAAAAATTTTAAAAAGGCTGAAAAACCTTTTGAGTGAGTGTCAGAATGTTTGGGGAATGCCAAGGAATTCTGTGGAAGGTTTTGAAAGAGATGGAATCTAGGGTGGGAAGGTGGGATAGACAAGGGCTCTTTGCAGAGGCAGTGCTGTTTCTAGGCTCTGGGAGCCACCAGGCATTTCCAAACAGCAGTGACACTGCAGTTGATATGGAATGTGGACCTGAAGGAGGACGAGACAGAAGAGCGAATGGGAGACATTGGCGCAAAATCAGAAGGACTTCCATCTTAAGGATTGGATGAGGAGTGGGAAGCTGAAGGTATTTCTCTTCCATAGCTTGGTGAAGCAGATGGCTACTACAAATTCCTGTCTTCTGTAAAAGAAATGTCGGCCCTTTCTGTATGAGACCTGTTTGTAGGCATGGTCAAGGTCAGACGGGGTCATATTGAACTAGTGTGTGCTTTAAATCCTGCAGCTCCCCTTCCTTAGAGAAGAGGAGAAGAAACAGGCACAGACGTGCACAGTGGCCGATGAGCTGAGCGTGTGCCCATGCTCAAGAGTACGGGTGGCCTGCAGCAGTAAGACAAGGGATGTCAAGACTACGGGAAACTTATGGGAACCGGTTCCCTCCTGCAGCCAAGGTGCTGGAGTTTGAACTCAGCTTGTCAGGCTTTCATGATAAGTGCTTGTCCCCAACCCTGATTATGATTTTTAAAATGCAAGAGCACTAAATCTCTGTTGTTTGAAGTCAATTAGTTATTAGTGGAGGAGTGAATGGGAAATTACTGTAGGGTGGTGGGACCATTAGTTTTGGGAGGGATTGCTGAGAGGTAAGGGTGGAGGGGGCGGTTGGGTTTGTAGTCACTACAGGTGAGAGATGGTGAGAGAGAATATTACCACAGGATTAGGAATATTTTGCATACAGGTAGTGGCTAGAGCTGTGGCTAGGAATCTGAATTCTCAGAGAGCTCTGCAGTATGGTAAGGATCACACTCAAGCACAACTAGGCCAAGTGTATATGGTCTTTCCTCTGTTCTTGGCTGTAAACCTGAAGCTTGCTAGGAATTGCAGCAGAAACCCTATTTACAGGAAAGACATGTTTTAACTGCCTTGTGCAATCTTTGTGGATGATGTTTTTGCCTTATGAGATTGTAATCCCACCCCAAGGTACCTCTGGAACTACCCTGCGCTCTCGGTTACTGAAAAAGAGAAAGGCTTTCTTCGCACGAGTCACTAAAATGGACACAACTCCCCCAGCCCTGCTACAGTGTGTTCTTATCACTTCACTGAGATCCTCTTCCCTCAGTCCTGTGCTTAAATGTATGCTAACCTTTCTTCTAAGTAAACCCCCATTCTTCTTAAAATAGGCACCTCCTAAAATCCTTTTGGCAGCCAAGTCAAGGATCCAGCCAACTCAGACTTCATCTGAGTGGGAATAAGGAAAGGCACCAGGTTGCTGGCGTCATCCTGGGCTGCACCATCACTAATAATCGGGAAGAGCAGCATCCGAGCCACACTACTGAACTCTCGTCCTGATTCGGCCACTTAGAGCTCAATTCTACTTTCATGAACAAAATGCTTTGTAACTGTTTCCCATTATTCTCACCGACCTTTCAATATGGGCAGTGGGCACAGATGTGCAAAACCCAGAAGGAGGCAGGGCACTTTCCTCGGCTCTCCTCCTTCTGACCTCCACCTTAGAACTCTAGGGTCCAGTTCCTGGAGGGCTTCCCTTCAGTTACAATCACCCTGTCACTTCATTTATATCTTTTGTCAAATGTCACTATTCTCCCCTGACCACCCCGCCCAGGGGAACTCCGGCCCCAGTAGGCTCTGCCCCTTACGCTGCTCTGTATCAATTTCCCAGCTGTATTTTTTTTTTTTACATGACAACACATTACGTTTTTCTTCATGGTCAGTCCCTCATACTGACCATAAACTCAATGGAAACAGGGATTATTGTACATTGTGTTTACTTCTGTGTTCTCTGAACCTGGAATGTGCTCAGAAGATAGCTGCCATCCAATAATTACTAAATACACAAGTAAGGGAATGAATCTAGCTCTCTGCTTTGCTTTAGCTGCTTTACAGCCATGGCTCTGGGTGCCGCTTGATGAGCACAGATTTCTCAACAGCCG
Organism: Bramus lutescens; assembly: GCA_001685075.1. Classification (NCBI taxonomy): domain Eukaryota; kingdom Metazoa; phylum Chordata; class Mammalia; order Rodentia; family Cricetidae; genus Bramus; species Bramus lutescens. The sequence continues at coordinate 65,788 of LOEQ01006528.1, read as the reverse complement.
CAATGTCAGTATTTGAGGCCATGCCATTCTTTTGTGCGGGTTTGTTTTGTGGAGTACTGATATCTGATGGCTTTGACTTCTACTAGATGCCAGGAAGTAGTATCTGGTCTCTGTTCCAATCTATGAATACCAGAATGACTCTAGACATCATGGCATGTCTACCAGGAATCAAAAGGCTATGGCTGAGAACCACAGGGACAGTATTGTGCTGACTAGGCTGGCATGGGATTCATGATTGCTAAAATTATTGATAAAAATTATCGATAAATTGCTAAAAGTGGTTACATGGTAACAGAAAGACCAGGATGGCTAAACAAAAGCCACAAAATACTGAGTCCTCAATGAAGCCAAGAATTCCAGGCAATTATTTGATTATAATAAGCAATGGTAATTGTGAATGGAGAAAAATGATTGAATATTATTGGCTATTATGATATTAAACTAAGTACAAATGCAAACAAACTTATCTTGGTCTTAAGTCCAGTGTTCTGGAGGCCAAAAGACACCCAATACGTCAAGTGAAGGTGTAAAATAACTATCTACGGATTTGATGGACTGACACGCTAACTTAAAACATGTAAGCTGCACCAAATTTCAGATAATACATATTTCTTCCCAACAATATGCCCCTTTAAAAGTTTCAAAACCTAAATCTGGCATGGTGGGAGCCACCTGCAATCCCAGCACTTGGAAGGTGCAATCAAAAGAATCAGGTCCCTAGGACAGCCTCAGCTACACAGCCACCTTGAGGCCAGCCTGGGATTCATGAGACTTAAATTTTTTTTTTACAACCTGGGTAATTCTTTTTAAGTTTTAAAAGTCTTTTCTGTATTTTTTTTCTAGGAAACATTGGCAAGAAAATTTCAAAAAACTGTGTACAGTAGAACAAGAATAAAATAAATAAAGAATTGAAAACTGGTCTGTTTTATTAATGGGAATTTTAAATTATTTTGCTCAAAATATGGAACTTACATTTCTAGAATTGATAAAGGCCCAGAAAGATTCAAAATTTTAGGATCAAACAGCTGGCTTTCAGGTACACAACAAGTTGATAGATATCACAGCCCTTTGTTATTTTGGTTTAAAACGACACATTTTATGATATCATACTTAAAATTTAAGAAGTCACATGGACCACTTTTCCTTAGGCGAATAATAAACGAAATGGCTCGGAAGTCTAACTCAGTAACTCACGACGTACCTTTAGAACGAAGCAGTGGTCGGTGGGTGCTTTGTATTTCAGTTTGCACTGAACCCCATAGTAAATGTTAACGTTTGCAAACTGTATAAAGCATGCCAGGTCTCGGGATGTCTGAAAGACAAGGAAACAATCTCTCTGAGATGGTAATTACTCATTTCCTCAGATTCTTCTTGATGCTACAACAAAGGGTTTCACCTCCATAGTTAAAACAGGGAATTTTAAGATAGTTTATATGAACATCTTCCTTGCACAGTCTTCTTTAAGTCAAAGCCTACATAAAAGACAACAGACAGCTGGTGTTTGTCCTGCAATGGGACGAAAGATGACATTGTTGTCCTAGCATCTGCTGTGGACTGTGGGAGTCAGAACAAGCTGATGGGGTGCTGTTGCTACTGATCCCATCATGACAAGATGACCACTGTTGGAGACTTCGCTATTTGAAATCAGTGACAGTTTGTAATTGACCATTAGAAAATAAAAGCAAGTTCCCTCAGGATGAAGAATGAGAGCTAAATTCGATGCTCTGTAAATCAGCACACACTCCATGCTCTGTCATGCTTTCTCCTTAGGCTGACAGGGTTGCCATGGAAACAGAGACCGCTCCTCTGTGGATACAATGTGTTGTGAAAATGGCAGTCTCTAATCTACATGTTTGGTTTCATTTGGATCACACACTTGTTCCACTATTCGCCTTGCCCTTTCTTGTATGCTCCAGAACCCCCACCTAGTTGCTGAATAAAGAATGCAGGTCACCATATGGGACAACTTACCCCTTTACGCATGGTGGGGCATTCTTCTTTTATGTTTTTTGGGGTTTTGAAGTTTTAATTACAACAACATACATTCACCACAGTTAAATTCATACAGTACACATTTTCTTTTACTAGCTTTCCCCGCCTCTTGTTTATTAATTTCCTCTTAGAAGTATCACACATAAAATAGACTGATAGACTCCTAAATGTTCTTTCATCGTATTTACCTGTTAATCATCTATGTATGTATGTATGTATCTATGTATCTTTCTATCTATCTATATATGCATATATGTATGTATCTATGTATGTATGTATGTATGTATCATCTATCTATCTATGTATCTATGTATCTATTTATATATGTATGTATGTATGTATGTATCTATCTATCATTTATCTATCTATCTATCTATCTATCTATCTATCTATCTATNNNNTATCTATCTATCTATCTATCTATCTATCTATCTATCTATCTATCATCTAGATATAGGTTTTAGGCATAGATGGATCCACTTTTACCTATATTTATATACTTGTATATACATATTATACATATATACACTTATGCACATATGTACATACATATTTATGAATATAATTGTTTTCTCAATGGGGATGGAACCCAAGGTCTTGTGTGCCAGGGAAGTTCTCTACTCCAAGCTCAAACAAGGACTGTATGAGCCAAAGGCAGCGGTGACTGAAGTGCTCTCTGGACTCAGCATGGCAGTAGCACACGTGAACTCTCAGCAGGTATGGCATTGTGCAAAAGACCCATGCAAGCTGAAGCCAGACAAAATCTAAGCATAGGGTGGGGAAGCGGGAACCAAGCCCCGAGGGAGGAAGAGTCAATTTTCTTTAAGAGTGTCACTCCTGGTAGGTCAGCCATGCTCCTGTGGACGGCCAAACACCTGAGGATTTGGAGAACTAAAATTGGCCTCAGTGAGATAAGAAAAAAAAGTCCCCCAAAAGTTCAGAGATTAGGGAACAGAGGTAGATGTGAGAGGAGTTGGGGGATATTATTGTATGAAATTCTCAAAAAATTAATAAACATATTAAAACATTTAAATCATGAAAGAGACTCCGTTGCAAACACTGCTTCCTTAACACATTCCCTGCCTTGTTAGGACACAGTTTCTAGCTTTCCCATGATACACGAACGTCTGTTTGACACTTGATTTCTGCACAATATTCCATTGCATAGATAAAACTAGTTAGCTACTGTGCTGTAGCTGATCAGAGACTAATCCAGCTTTTGCCATTATAAAAACACATGTAAGTGAGTAAATATTTCTGTGGATGGACCACCAAAGGTGCAGCTGCTGTCCAAAGGGGCATGCATCTGCATCCCCTTATACTGCACATGACGTGGTAAATTATTGTCAACTTGGCTGTACCGTTTTACAGTCTTTGTTTCCAAGAAGAAGTCCCCTTTTCCTACCTTCCTCACTGACATTGTCAATATTACTGATTTTATCAATCTCAATGGAGGAAGTAATAGCTGCTAACTTGTTTACTGGTTACACAGAACAGCTTTCACTAAGCTAATTTGGTATTTTTTTTTCTGGGAATTTTCACTTAAGCTTTTTTCTGCACACATGTTTATCTTTTTCTTGATTTGTTAAAGTCTTTACATATGATAAATAGTTACATTTGGTCATACATGTTGGAAATGTCTGACTATGTAGCTAGTCCTTAAAGCCTTGTTTGGTATCTTCATCTATAGTTATTTAAAACAATTTTGTGTAGTTGACACTGTTGATTTTCTCCTTTGTAATTTTGAATTTTATTCTTGATTAAGAAATGTCTTTGTGCACTAAGATTAAGAAAATATCAACTCATATTTTCTTTTATGGCTTTAGAATAGTTTTTCTAGAAACATCTTGATGGAACTAGGATTTGAGCTGGTTCATTGGCTGGCATAGAGAACTTTTGAAAATGGCTGTGCAATTGTTTTAGCGCTATTTATTGTCTTGGATTCTACATTGTGTCCCCACTACTGTACAATTCTGCTCTTCAATTTCCTGCATTAGTTGGCTCTTTATCTGTTCATTTATAACTGCTTTCTTTTCATTGTAATTGGGTGTTTAACCCATTGATCTGAGAGATTAATGGTTTTCACAGTTTTGGAAGGGGTCTTCTTCCAAAGTCAGAAGTATTTCTTTCTGATTAATTTTGCAACCAGTCTTGGAATTTTAAGTAAGAAGAATGTAACTGTAATTTTCATAGATTGATAAAACCAGTTTCTATGTTAAATTTTCTAGTTTATGCAATATACATCTTGAACATTTTTGTTTATTACCATATATTCTACCCTTGTCACTCCTGCTCTGCAAGTCTTAAATTATGTCTCATTTGCATATTGCTTGTATAAAGCAATATGATTTCTTACTTGATCAGCTTGTTTGGTCACAGTCATTTTCTAGGTGAGTGTATTCTATTGTGAGACAAGCATGCCAGTTGTGGACAATGTGCTTTTGTCTCTCTTCCCAATGACTGTACTGCTGACTTTCCTCTGACCTCCATCCTAGTGTCCACGGTAATGACCAGATAAGTTGCTCAACTCTAACATGAACGCAGCTTGTATCACTCAGTGAACTGTCTGTCCTGGGTGTATTTATATGTCTTATATTTAACTGCTTAGCACATATCTGATGTAAAGCAAAACAAATCATCTGTGGGACATATTGTGTGTCTAGTGGGACGATGCTGCATGTCCCGTGTGAGACTGGAGCAAAGGTAGCAGAGGTAGGAAGTATCAGGTCTAAGTGGGGCGACACCTGCCTGCATCAAGAGTTACCCACAATAGCCACAGAGATAGTGAGTTTGCCTCACTAGTGATGACCATCTGTTTGGGGAGGTGGGTAAACCTTATTAGAGGAAATCTGCACTCCATAAATATGTTCTTTGTTAAAGTCCTGCACTTGGCTTACCCTAGACAGGGGTATATTCTAATGTTTTTTATAGGTAAACAAAAATAAGCTGTCCCAATTCTTCAAGAAAAGTCTCAGCAAAGGTTAAAGATCAGAGCCTCTGTTAAAATTAGATTTAGTATAACAATTTACCATGTTTGTAGATTTGAGCCAATAATCCCAGCTTGCCAGGCAAAATTTAAATGACATCTAAAATTCTCTGATAAATTAAGAAGCATAGCGAATTTAGTGAACCTCTAATAACAATTCGGCTGTGCAGAATATAAGATTTAAAATTCAGTGTAGATTCTAAGACTTGTAACACCACTAAGAATTTAGATAAAATAAGTTTGATCATAATGACTGCAGAACAAGGGGGTTGATATGAAGAAAAACTCAGAATAGTGTAGCCATCTTGATGGCTCATGTAATTTTATCTTTATACTCAAGAGAAAACTGTGGAAAACTCAAATGTACTTCTATAATTTCCTATTGTAGAACATATACTTGTGTAGATTTTGTAGTTCCACAGAGTTCATGGGACCAGGATGCAGCTAAGCTTATCTTCTCTTGTGATTGTGGTAGTTTGTACTGGGAATGGCCCCCAGAGGCCCACAGGCTAAAGCACCACTGGGAGGCGGTAGAGACAACAGGAGGTGGAGTTGGTTGGGAGCCCCCAGAAGGGGGCTGTGGGATTCTGGCTCCTCCTCTCTTTTGCGTCTGCTCTGACGTAAGGTCTTCCTCTGCCACATTCCCTCTCTATGAGGAGCTGTCTTGTCACAGGCTCAAAACAATATGCTGATTTCCAAAACTGTGCCAAAATAAACCTGTCTTTAAAAAAAATTACTCCTTTTAACTTTTGAGATTATAATTACAGCATTTCTCTTTACCCTTTCCTCCCTCCAAGTCCTCCCATCCTTTCTTTCAAATTCATGGCCTCTTTTTCATTATTTGTATTATATATATATATATGCATACACACGCAATGGTCTCAGTTTGTATAATGTTACTTCTGAGTAAGTTTTCAGGGCTGACTATTTGGTACTGGAAACCCAATTGGTGTGCTTGTCCCTGGGGAGACTGTTTCTCCACTCCCAGCATTCCTAGATGCTGTTATTCTTTGCATAGGGCTGAAGCTCCCTGGGCTTTCCCCTGTCCACGTTAGCCATGACTATTGTCCTTTTTTAAGGAAGGAATATTTCTTTCTATGTGCATTGGTGTTTTGCCTGCATTTATGTCTGTGTGAGGGTGTCAGATCCCCTGGAATGGGAGTTACAGACAGTTGCCAGCTGCCATGTGAGTGCTGGGAATTGAACTCAGGTCCTCTGGAAGAGCAATCCGAGCTCTTAACCTCTGAGCCATTTATCCAGCCCCTACTGTCCTGTTTATGAATGTTTATGCAGTCCTGCTGGTGAGACTTTATGGGTGTAGCTTTTGATATTCATAGGAGACACAGCCTCACAGCAAGTTCATTGTTCCTTTGGCTCTTACAATCTTTCCACTCCATCTTCTGTGATGACCCCTGAGCCTTAGGTGGGGGATAAAGATAAATGTCTTCTTAGAATCTGATTATCTCGGGTGTTTTGTTACAGTAATGAAAAGCTGACTGACCTTTGTCTTTCCTTTGGGAACATAATAAATTCCGGAAGCCCTCAGAAGAAAGTAGCGCCGTTTCCAGGATTTCTTCCCATCTTCTTTCAAATAAAGAGCTCCTTCAAGTTCTGGTACGATGATGGATGTGCCACAGAAACTTTCCTGAAATTGGAATCCAGAGGCATAAAACACATGTTCTGTTCACATTTAAAGAATAGTCCCAGTTTAAGTCAATTCTGTTGGAAATGGATTTAACACATTTTCTTTAGTTTATGCTGTCTGCAATGGGGAGGAAAGAACACAGTGTCAGGGGTCCAGGGTCCTGGCTTCCATGCCAAGACTTCCTGGCCACTGAGCTCTGTACCTGTGGATCACTAAATCTCAGTTCCTGTCTTTGTAAAAATGGAGTATTAGTTACATTTTGTCTGTGAGTATAATCTTATAAGGTAAGTATTCAATAAAGCCTTCTAATGTTATGATAAGTTGGAACATAAAAATTCCTTTCCACTTAAGTAAGAGAACCACTAGTCAGGCATGGTGGCTCTTGCCCATAATTTCAGCACTTGGCGAGGCTGAGGCAGGAGACTTGCCATGACTATGAGGCCAGCCTGGGTTAGTAAGTTCTAGGCAAGCCTGGAATATACAATGAAACCCTATCTCAAAACAAAACAAAAAAGGAGAGTTAACATTCTATTGCCATTAAGTAGTAAAATTATATAATTCTACAATAAAATAAATTAGTGTTTTTTGAAAAGTTTTTTTTTTTTTGGTTGTTTGAGACAGGTTTCTCTGAGTAGCTTTGGAGCCTGTCCTGGAACTCACTATTTAGACCAGCTGACCTTGAACTCACAGAGATCTGTCTGCCTCTGCCTCCTGAGTGGTGGGATTAAAGGTGTGCACTACCACTGCCCAACTTTATAAAAAAGATTTTATTATTTATTTTTTATATCTGTTCAGCCCACAAATTAGTATTTATTATTGGAAGTTTTTAGACATGAGAAAGGCCATTATTAATATAATAATGAAGAGAAAAATGCACATTCTAGGTATAAATTTTCAAAACATAAAACTTGTATGGGAATGTATAAACCTCCATAAATTTCTTTTTAAAAAGCAATTAGATAAATTGCAATTTATTCTATCTTTTTGCTCCGATATCCAGTTATTGTTTTCTTTCAATAATATAATTCTCAGTATAGTTTCAGAAATACAAAATAATTTAATTTTCATCCTCCAGAGCAAATCTCTGTGCAGGAGAACTAGAGAACAGCTCTCTCCGCATTCTTCCCAGTGGCCCTCCAGCTCAGTTATTAGTTGGCTTGTCAATCATTTATTAAGAGTATCTAAATATTTGGCCCAAAGTTGACAGCAGAACAAGGAAGATTTCTCATAGCATAACAGGTGTTTTTTCATTCGCATTCAGCTATACATGGTTTTGAAAACTAATTGGAAGGACTATTCATGCAACTGTATCAATTCATGCATAAGCAAATGTTATCTTATAGATACATGTTGTGGGATTCCCCTCTGTATGCTGCGAATATGTTTTATTGCCATTGGTTAATAAAGAAGGTGTTTCAGCAAGTGGCTTATCAGAATAGAGCAAGGTGGAAATTCCAAGCCATGTAAAGATGGAATATACACAGAGAGTTTTGGATGATGTATATTATTGTGTTTTCTTTGAATTTTTTGAATGTGAAGGAGTTAAGTACAGAGACATTTCATTATATGGGCTGCTAAGCTAAACCAACATATATGTTTTAAAGGTGTCTTGACTTCAGAATTTGGGTCTAAGGATTTGTTGCTTTGGAAAAGAGTTTCTGCTTTTGCTTCCATGGAGGATGAGGAGAACCTGTGGATTCCTTCCAGACTAATGTGGTTTGATGAACCAAGACCCCCTGAAAGGTTGCCATGAACACCCCAAAATACTTTGTCCAACAAAAAGCAGTAAGCAATTTGGAGAGAACTATGCCCCAATTCCCAAATATTGTCTATAAATGTTTGTTTACATTTAAAGGGGGATATGCTATAGAGATGAATACTTTGCATTGGTATGGATCTTGGTCTATTGATGCAAATTTAAGGTGAGTTTTGTTATATGTATATTTCTGCTCTTGATTAGGGTATTTGTACAGCTCATTTAAAAATGTAATATATAATTAAGAAATACAGGTTAATAGATAGTCATCTATAATAGTCAAGCTTGTACAGAGATATACTTCAGATGGATAGTTATTCTTCAAATCTTTCAAAAACTAACAGAATATGGCCTTTAAAATGTTTTAAGAACTTAGGACTTTTCATGACAATGAGACATTTTCTCCTGGCCACACCAATCTACTTCAAGAGGATGATGGGCATCAAAGAGGCTCCTTACAGAGTTTGTTAGCCATTTGGTCTAGAAACTGCTCTTGCCTGGACTGCCTGATGTTATGCTGTATGAAGTGAATATGCAGGACCCACAGGAAAATGACTGCTGAAGTTGCCTAAAGAAGGTGAGACAGTCCTTCAGGATACCTGATTCATGGAAGAGTCTGTCAGACACTGTGCAGGACACAGAAGAAAGGAACCGATGGACTTTGCCTTTACAAGGCAGAACAGATTTTAAAATTTCCTGCTTCATGGAAAAGTATGCTGGATACTATGGGGCTGTAGGCCAAAGATGGATGCCCCAATGTTGCCAAAGAACTTTGGGTGATTGTCTAGGCTGCAAGATGTCTCTGTCAACTTTAGAGTTTTGAAAGTTGCTTACAATAAAGTTCCTGTTAACTTAAGTAATATTATATCCTTCTGGAGTCTTTGATGGAGTTGAAGAAAGATAGTTATAATTATAAAAGATAGATTAGATATAAAACTTTAAACTCACAAATATAGGATAGATGATAGAGTGTTTTCCTTAATTTGTCAAATGTAACTGGATTAAATATTGTAACTATAATTCTTGCTTGATAACTGTTTTGTTGTTTGTAATCTTGCTATGTTAAAGTTAAAACCTTCCTTTTTAATTAGACAGAAAAGGGGAAGTGATGTGGAATTCCCCCTATGTATGCTGTGAATAGGTTTTATTGCCATTGGTTAATAAAGAAGCTGTTTTGGCCAGTGACTTAACAGAATAAAGCAAGGTGGGAATTCCAAGCAGATAGAGAAGGAAAGAAGGCAGAGTCAGGGAGACACCATGTAGCCACAGAAGAAGACAGATGCCCCTTAACCTTGACAGCAAATCATGAGCCTCATGGCAATACACAGAATAATAGAAGTGGGTTAATTTAAGATGTAACAGCTAGCTAGAAATATGCTTAAGCTATTGGCCAAACAGAATTGTAATTAATACAGTTTTTGTGTGATTATTTCGGATCTGGGTGACAGGGAAACAAACAAGCGGTCTCTGCCTACAGACAGAGAATTTCTAATCCTCTCTTTTAGGGAGACCTGGTGTGGGTTTTTTTTTTTTTNTTCTGGAGTCTTTGATGGAGTTGAAGAAAGATAGTTATAATTATAAAAGATAGATTAGATATAAAACTTTAAACTCACAAATATAGGATAGATGATAGAGTGTTTTCCTTAATTTGTCAAATGTAACTGGATTAAATATTGTAACTATAATTCTTGCTTGATAACTGTTTTGTTGTTTGTAATCTTGCTATGTTAAAGTTAAAACCTTCCTTTTTAATTAGACAGAAAAGGGGAAGTGATGTGGAATTCCCCCTATGTATGCTGTGAATAGGTTTTATTGCCATTGGTTAATAAAGAAGCTGTTTTGGCCAGTGACTTAACAGAATAAAGCAAGGTGGGAATTCCAAGCAGATAGAGAAGGAAAGAAGGCAGAGTCAGGGAGACACCATGTAGCCACAGAAGAAGACAGATGCCCCTTAACCTTGACAGCAAATCATGAGCCTCATGGCAATACACAGAATAATAGAAGTGGGTTAATTTAAGATGTAACAGCTAGCTAGAAATATGCTTAAGCTATTGGCCAAACAGAATTGTAATTAATACAGTTTTTGTGTGATTATTTCGGATCTGGGTGACAGGGAAACAAACAAGCGGTCTCTGCCTACAGACAGAGAATTTCTAATCCTCTCTTTTAGGGAGACCTGGTGTGGGTTTTTTTTTTTTTATCATTCTAGAGCAGTGGTTCTCAACTTTCCTGATGCTGTGACCCTTAATGCAGTTCTTCCTGGTGTGGTGACTCCCAACCATAAAATTATTTTCATTGCTACTTCATAACCCTAATTTTGCAACTGTTGTGAATTATAATGTAGCTATCTGATATGCAGATATAGTTTCATTGTTACAAATGGAACATAATTAAAGCACAGCCATTAATCAAAAAGCAACATGTAACTGCATATTGTGAAATATATGAAGATAGCTTTAATAATTCAGAAGAGAGATGGCATAGTTCAGGCAACACAGTCATTAAAGTTTCCTATGATTTGCTAATATTTGCATCTACCACAATTGAATGTAAAAAGACCAATCGGCATCCCATATATATATATATATACATATATGTATATGTGAAAACACACACACATACATACACATTTTGCAGTGGTTGATGATCTCACAGTACAAGGTTTTACATTGACCCCATAATTAGAATTCATGCAGTGTTGTTTTATCTCCAATGGTGCTGCTTTCAGCAGGAGTTGCTCTCTACACATGACTGAACTACATACACACGTTCTGATGCCAATCCTGTCACATACACCTGTATGTTCAGGGTGTATGTGATGGGTTTGGACTGATGATGTCTTCACATATGTGGGCAGACCTGCCTGGAGGCAAACAGAGGAGCAGTGTCTCAGTACCTAAGACTGTCAGAAATAGGTGTTTTCCAATATTCTTAGGTCCTATGAAAGGGTTGTTTGACCCTCAGGTTGAGAATCTGTTCTAGAGTCTAGTGGCCGGAAGCAGAAAGGACATCTCATTTTCATTGTTGGACTTCTGTTGAAATTCCCATTGCATTTGCAGTCCAGAACCAGGCTTGAAAAAGCATGTTCAGGACCTTGGGAATGGCAACAAGGTCAACCTGCTCTGGTTTTGTTTAGAGCTTCTGGAACATGACGAGGATGGAAACACAGTAGGTGTACCCATTGGGGAACAGAATATGGCACTCCTTAGTGTCAGGAAGTTGGTTCCATAGGTGCTGTGTTCATCAGCAGGTCTGAACTTCCAAAAGACAGGTTAATAATTTCAGAAAGATCAACATACATTTGGAGTGAATCAAGTCAACTTGCCTGGGGCTCTAGGATGCACATGTGTACCCATGTGTGTGCAAGAGAGCCTTGGTCTTTAGCATTGTTGCCTTAAGTGGAACGTATATGTCACGATGAGTTTTATGAGGATTTGCATCTTTTTAGTGAAAGAATTCCTAATTCAATTTCATAAAAACAAACCATTTTGCCTAAAGTCATACTACCTTACAATTTACTCAAAAAAGCCATTGAATTATCTAAATGGCTATCATTTGGTAATAACTAGCATTTACAAACAATTTTATGGAGTGTTTCAGAATTTTCCATTGTTGTGTGAGCAAACAATTTAATAGGTCCAGCAAACGTCCTTTGTGTTTATGGCACTTTACGAAGTGAAGCTTACCTCCAGTAAGGATTCTTTGTTTTTAGCATTCATTTTCTCGTTGGTTTCTTTGTTTTCTTTTTTCCCCTTGTTATCCAAGTAGAAATTCTAGATAAAACATAAGAGATCAGATCGGCAAGTATTCATTGCTTTGATGGATACTGCAAGGAACTCGTGATCTTGCCGGAGAGAGAAGCTGTTACCATGTGAGAAGATAAAAAAACAGAACTGTAGTAACTCTATTAGTGAAGCCACAGGACCGACTGCTGCATCACCCAAGCTCAAGCAGGGTCTTCATTCCTTCCCAGAAAGCAGAACAGAAGGTATTAGCAACGAGTGTGACACTGTTTGATTGTTAATTTCCATAGGTCAAGAACCTCAATGTCAAACACTGAAAACCGTGAGGCACTCAGGAGAAGGCCAGGGCTGGGGTGAAGTCTGAGCCCTTGTCCAAGGTTCAGCAGAAGAACAACTCTGGTCAACAAGTGCAAGTCCTTAGGCCTCGGGGCTCTATGTCTGTTTCAGGTGAGGAAAGTCAGGAGCACATGGATGTTAGAGACAACAGTTAAAGGGAGTGTCGGAAGCTTAAGAGTGGGACACCTGGCTCATGATACGTGATGTTTGTCATGTTAGCTACAAAAGACTGAATTAAAAATGGGTGCTCAGAGCCAGGTGGTGGTGGTGCTTGCCTTTAATACCAAAACTTGGGAGGCAGAGGCAGGCAGATCTCTGTGAGTTTGAGGCCAGCCTGGTCTACAAGAGCTAGTTCCAGGTCAGGCTCCAAAGTTACAGAGAAACCTTGTCTCGAAAAATATAAAAAATAATAAATAAATAAAATGGGTGTTCAGGAGGGCAGGGCCATTTTTGCCCTGAAGTGCACCTAGGGCCACTCTGTGGAAAAGGGAAGAAGGCACAAGGTGGACCAATCCCCTGGGTCTATCTGAGATTAGCCTCTGTGTTATCTTACACAGATACTGACAAGAGGGTAGGCTTCACAAGAGGATAGGAGAAAATACACCTACAGACAATTTGGAGAATCTCAACCACGAATCTGCTAAAGTTCTGTGATGTCAGAATTCTCTATAGTTTCTTCATGTTATTTTGAATAAGCACAACCTCACAAATGGCGACAGAAAGATCATTTGTCCTACATGGGCGGCAGAGCTCATGGGGTGACTATTATTAATTCTTGTGTCTCAGCTGGTCATGGGTTTTGAACAGGGCATTTCTCACCAATGTTTGTAAACATTAAAATAAAGGAGCAGTCAGTACCTAAGTATGCACATCCCCTTTGTTCTATTAGAAATTGCTCTGCAAACTTTGAAGCCTACAGCTAATTCAGGGCTTATTATTGCTGTTAATCACATTATTTGTTTAGTAGTCAGTGAGAAATGAATCAAGGTGTGGCAGTTTGAATGTAACTGGCGCCATGATCTCATAGGGAGTGGCATTCTTAGGAGGCGTGTCTTTGTTGGAGTAGGTATGGCTTTGTAGGAGGAAGTGTGTCACTGTGGATGGGCTTTGAGGTTTCCTATGCTCAGGATACTGCCAGTGTCTCAGTTAACTTCCTGTTGCCTGAAAGATGCAGGACTTTTGCTACTCTAGCATTATGTCTGCCTGCACACTGCCATGCTTCTGGTTGTGATGATAATGAACCAAGCCTCTAAAACTGTAAGTGAGTCACACCAATGTTTCTTTTATAAGAGATGCCATGGCCATGGTGTCTCTTGACACAATAGAAACCTTCACTAAGGCACAAACAAGCTAATGCTGAACTGGATCATCATTTGAACTGTATACAGATTTTAAACTAATTATTGAATTGTGTTTATTGACTCTGAAGTCCCAGAGAAAAGACTTTCCTCCCACATAGATCATCTACAGATCATGAGTGTACCTATAAGGCCAGGATTACCATCTTCTCTTGGCCTCAGTATTCCACTGCTTAGCCAAGTGGAATGAGAGCTGTCTGGTTGTGGTCACACTATGGTTCTATTAGTACATTCATTTGCACTTAATACTTGTTTGGCTATCACACTTATTGTATTTGTCATGGTGATTTTGAGGCTTGCATGTTCCCTTAAGCTGGTGTTTCTCCAATTAAAGTAAGGTGGCTAATTGTTTAAAAAAAGTTGCAGAAGAAAGATGGGGTTGGATAGATGGCTCAGCACTTAAAAGGGTTTACTGTTTTTGCAGAAGCTCCAGGTTCACTTCATATCAACTGTTATGGTTTTTGTCTCTTAAGAGGCAAGCCACGCCCACTCCCAGTGACCCTGCCCGCCTCCCCTGCTCCCCTGGCCATCTTGGATCTCGGATCTCTGTTCTCTCTCGGTGCCGGTGCCGCGTGTGTCTCTCTTGGGGCCCCTCCCTGTCTCTCTCTCTCTCTNAATATCCAATTCTATTCCATACGATGTGTCTGCCCACGTGTCTCCCACCCACGCGCCCGCCCTCCGCTCGCAGCTGGGACTCTGCACCTTCGGGGACTTACTGCCGCCTGCTCACCCCCGCCA
>LOEQ01006528.1:32692-51172 GCA_001685075.1 Bramus lutescens | reverse complement strand
CTGGCACTGGCTGCTCTGTGGGCCTGCCTGCCTACTGCTCTGTCAGAGAGCTTTAAACATTTTTAAAACCAACCACATCAGACGGTATATAACCACCTGTAACTATAGTTCTAGAGGATAAGATGCCCTCAGGTCTCAGAGAGTACCTACGTATACATGGCTCACACAAACTCCTGAGGTGCACATGCACGCACACACAAATAAAAATAATAAATTAATATTAAAAAACAAGAAAGAATAAAAGATTAGACTTAACAGTAGCTTTCTTAAAAATTATTAAGACCACCATTTGACAAATGGGACTGCATAAACTGGAAATCCATAAAGCAAAAGATGCCATAATTCAAGAAAAGAGGCAGCCTACGAAATGGGGAAAAACTTTACCAATTATACATCTGGCAGAAGGTTAATATTTAGAATATAAAAAGAGCTCAAAAAAACCCACAACAAACAAAAAACCTAAACATTAAAAAAAACAAACAGCCCAATTATAAAACAGGGTTTGAAATGAAACAGACTTCTCAAAAGATGACACACTGAGCTGATAAGTACTAAAAAACTTTCAATATTATTAGCCATCAGGGAAATGCAAATCAAAACTACTTTGAGATTTCATTTTAGTCTGAATGGTTAATGTCAAGGAAAATACTTGACAACACACAGTGGTGAGGATTCAGGGAAAGGGGACACTTTCTCACTGCTGGCGGGAGTGTGGCCATTATGGAAGTCAGTTCTTCAAACACTGGAAACAGATCTACCACAAGATCCAGCTATACTACTCTTGGGTATATTCCTAAAGGATTCTGTACCTCACTACAGAGATACTTGCTCATTCATGTTCATGGGTGCTTTATGCATAACAGCCAGGAAATGGAAATACCAAAGATGTCCATTACCTGGTGGATGATGAAAGTGTGGTCTATTTGTGCAACGAACTATTTATTATTCAGCTGTTTAAAAGTATAGTTTGCAGGAAAATAAAGTCAGGCTGATGCAAGGCTTTCTCAGAGGCTTTGATGAAAGGACAAAGGTAACCTAGTTCTGTGTCCTTGCCTAGGGGCAGATTTGGCAAGATCCATTCAAGGGATAAAGGTTTTGGTGCCTGGCAAATTGTCTTTCCCCCTAAAGAGACTTAAGTTATCAGTTCCAAGGCCACTATTTGCCTGCTCTGTGAAGCAGTTGAATGTTCTGTGTTCCTTCTGTGCGATATTGCTTGATTAGCCTCCTGTTGACTTTGTTCCATTGTTTGATGACATTACTGACTCTGTCCCATCTTCCCTTAGAGATTTTACATAAGATGCTGTACTTTTTGACAAACTTACTTGGCACAAGACACAGCTTGTGCAAGACCTATGAGCCCAGACTTTCCTATTTTCTTTATCTTCTGACTCTCTGGCAGGTCATAGGAGAACGACTTGCTTGATGGTGGAGGTCAGTGTACAATGATTTAATTCATACAGTAGGACTCACATCATGAACGGCTAATAGAATATATTTATTGAACAATTTTGATTTAAGTCAAAGTGACTTGCAATGAAGCCAATATAATCTTATTTAAAAATAGTAATCACAGTTCACTGAATACTATTATTGTATTCCACTTTAAATGATAATGTTATGTTTAATTAGTAAACTTCAACTTTTCATGAATTTAAGGAATTCCACCTCCAGACCTATTGGAGTTGGGCCTTATAATTGGGTTAAACACTGGCAACATTATTGTCACTGTCAGAACAGAGGAAACTTTATCTCAGATACCACTTGTGAGTGGCAACTAGTTAAACCATGTTCAGATAGCACACTGATAGAGCCGTGTTTACACCCTTGCATTTTATACATCATTTCCTTGACTCCAACTTCGATATAACCTGCCATGTATGGGGTGAAGGTGGTGGGACATTCCAAACCATTTTTGATATAGCCAAGTCTGAATCTAGAGTCATAAGTGAAATCCGTGAAACTGGATTTGTTTTGGTTGTGTCTTTAACACGTCACTGGTTATTGTCTGCTAACTCCCTTCATTGCAGGACAGGGGTTTTAATGGTGCCCACTTTCATGGAACTGCCTCACTGCTGAAGATTATAATGACAAATGCTCTATTATTTCATAACAGATGCAATAGCTTTGTAAGGCTTAGATGTCTTGGTTGCACCCTGGTATGACTTAAGGGGTGCTCTTTCAAATATGAGAGCAGTGTGTTTGCATCAATTGCTTAAGGACATCGTGATAAATCATATTTTCTCTAAGCGCTCTGCAACAGAGCAGCAGGGAGCCTGTGAAAGACAGGATGCTTGAGGGCAGATTACAAAGGCTCCGCATGGCTTCTAGGCTGAGAGAAGGAATGGCCTCCTGCAGCATCAGTGGAGTGAGGCAGTGTCTCCAAGGAAGAGAGTTCACACCATCCTGATTAAATTTACACATTTCAGTTTCAGGAGGTCCCATTTATTAATTGTTTCTCTCAGTGTCTGTGCNNNTTTCTCTCAGTGTCTGTGCTACTGGGGTTATATTTAGGAAGTGGTCTCCTGTGCCATTGCATTCAAATATACTTCCCACTTTCTCCTCTATGAGGTTTAGTGTTGTTGGTTTTATGTTGAGATCTCTGATTCATTTGGACTTGAGTTTTGTGCATGGTGATAGATGTGGATCTATTTTCATTCTTCTACATATTGATATCCAGTCATGCTAGCACCATTTGTTAAACATGCTTTCTTTTCTCCATTTGATATGTTTTGCTTCTTTGTCAAAAATCAAGTGTTTGTAGGTATGTAGAATAATATCTAGGTCTTCAATTTGGTTCCATTTGTCCTCCTGTCTGTTTTTATGCCAATGCCAGGCTGTTTTCAGTACTGTAGCTCTGTAGTAGAGTTTGAAGTTAGTAGCAGTTTATGGTGATGGTGGGTGTGGTATTGAAGGTGGTGACAAAGAGAGTCTGTGGTGGTGGTGGTAGAAATGGCAGTTGCAATTTTCATTAGCAAGATGGCTACACATTAAAGCAACAAGAACTTTGGTTAAATGCTAGCTTTGAATTACAGTCTTACTGAAATACTTTTAGACATTTTATTGATTTTTTTTCTCCAGAAGAAACTGAAGACAATTTAGCTTTTCTTTGATGACTCAGTATCACCATTTGAACATCAGTTCTTGTTAATGGGCTCTCATATGTTTAAAGGTCATTTAGGAGTGAAAACCCTGTCATTAATTATGGTAGCATTCTAGTGCTGATTGACAGTTATGTCTGCTGGTCACAATCTCTCATGACTGCTCCAAAATGTTGCTTTTAATATGCTTGAAATCAGATAATCAAATGTATTAGAGTTGTGACTGGGCTAGATAAAAGATCATAATTGCTTCATTCCTGATTGGTTGATAACTTTCAGANCTTTGATGACTCAGTATCACCATTTGAACATCAGTTCTTGTTAATGGGCTCTCATATGTTTAAAGGTCATTTAGGAGTGAAAACCCTGTCATTAATTATGGTAGCATTCTAGTGCTGATTGACAGTTATGTCTGCTGGTCACAATCTCTCATGACTGCTCCAAAATGTTGCTTTTAATATGCTTGAAATCAGATAATCAAATGTATTAGAGTTGTGACTGGGCTAGATAAAAGATCATAATTGCTTCATTCCTGATTGGTTGATAACTTTCAGATTTTTAGGATTGTCAGATGCTAAGTATGCTAGTGCACCTTTGATAAACACACATATCTGTAGAATAATGACTTCTTAATCTTTGATTCTTTTAAGTATAATTATGTATGAAATTGCTTACAAATAGTCATATATTTATTTTAATTTACTTTGATAGTTTTAATTGTGCATGATATAAATTCCAATAAAGTATCTGTATGTAGAATTTCAGCTGAAAATCATGAAACATTAATTGAGAAAGTATACATATTACTGTTCATATATTTTGCAAGTAAAATAAATATACAAGAAGATATTGAGGAACTTGCCTGACTCCATTTTGAAGACAAGAGCCATATGCTGTATTGTTAAAAATAAGTTTCTGTTTACTGTAAGAACTAAGTTGCTCTCTGTTTCCTGGAACCTGACCTTCCCCAACCCAGGACCTTGCCTTGTTTTTGGTTTGTTTGTTTGTTTGTTTGTTTTAAACAACACAAATGTTTTATTTAATAGTCACAGGTCATCATGGGCCAAGTGCCAGATACTCAGGACCCAGCAGGAAGGTCAGTGAGCACAACCTCCAAGCCTCCCTTTCTGACTCCAATAGGGTGAGCACCTCTCCCTCTCGAATGGGACCTTTTACATTCCACACGTACCTGTGTGCACTGTCCCTGCGAACCGGTCCTGCCCAGCACTTTGGTTACCCTAGTGAGCTTGATGGGCTGCATGCGACTCGAGTCCATGATGGCGGCGGTCAGGCAGAGTTTGCCTTGTTTTTGAGAATATTCTTACCTTCCCTGACCTTCCCTGACCCTCCTTAACCCCCATCATGTGGTGACTACCTGATGTTTTTGATATATTTTCTATATTCTCTTATTGCCCCATTGTCTCTCTCAACTAAATTTGCTTCGCAGTTACTCATGATTTTACTCTTTAGAAGGGACCCAAGAAATGAATTTGGGGTTGTTTCCCTTAACCTGACTTTGGAGGCCATCACTGGCCATCTCTTGGGTGCACCCAAATAAAAATAAATCAAGCCTGCTTCAAAAAAAATTACACATTTCTATTTCCTGGACTTTATTTTCTCTTTTCTACAAAGTGTAACTGCCATAGAAAAGGTAAAAGGGTATTAAATGTTTTTCTTTCACAAGTTCTGGTCCAAACTGTACATAAATATTTCTCTCTTAATCATTTTTTTCTTAAAATGCAAGTTATGTGTCTCAGACCTCCTAGTACACTCCCTTTAGTCATCACAGTATCAATCAATAAATATGAACTATAAAAACATATTAACTTTGCAATAGAAAAATTAACAATCTATAGTTCATCAAGGCACATTGGACTAATGGAGCCTAATAAAAACTCAAACCCAAGGGGAGTGTTAGACAAGGACAAATAGATATGCTTTGGATTGTGAATGAATAAAAGAAAAATAATAGAGATTTCTTTCTAAATCTTTCAAAGGACTCTGAATTTCTAAGTTTGTGTTTATTTGAAAGGAGCACTTTGTGAGATTTCCCGAGATTGTGGCTTGACCGGTATACAGGTGACAAACACACTTTCAAGAGACACGGGCCATCTTACCTGAGGGTTTTTAAACACAGCATATTTTTCCTCTTTCTCCAAGAACAGTACTTTGTTTGCTGTGTCTCTTGTCCAGTCTGATAAGATTTCAACAACGTTTTCATGGTCTTCAAAAATTCTCTCTGATGAAATAAAAGATGAGAGTCTGTTACTGAGTTAAGGACAATCGTTCACAAGGTGTCTAAAGATGGGCAGCTCTTACCTACGTGGGTCTGAATTTATTCAGCCAAGGGCATGTGCTCTGAAAAACAGGTGGCTGTCTGAACTTGGGTGAGGTGGGTATTAGGTTAATGGGGATCCCTGCTCTGCTCATTCTCCCCCTTCTTGCATGCCACACCTCCAGGCCCCTGTGTGTCTTGTCCCTAATAAGCTATATCCCTTCCTGAACTAGCCATTGTCCCTGCAGTCCCCCAGAAAGAGGTAGGCGAGCTAAAGAGGTTTGGGGCCTGCCCTGTGAACTAACATCCCTGCCTGAACAATAGTGCAACGTTCCTGCTATATAAGATGTCAGTGTCAGGTTTTGGATTTACTTACATAAAAACATAAATGGTAGAAATTAAAATACAATAGTCATCATGCTTTTTAGTGCTAGCATTTTGTTTTTCACTTTAAATTGTTCTTGCCAGAGGTAAATTCAGTCATTATGGGAATGGCTAAAGAGCAATGAGTGCTTAAACATTGTGAGTGGAACTGTGAAACTCGTAATTATTGCTTTAGAACGCTAAAGATAATAGATGAATACATGATCCAAGCTTGAGAGTGACAGGAGCTTTCCCTTCCCTTGTTTCCTGACTCACAAAATCGAAGGACACTTCAAGACTTAGCTCTGCTCTGTGTTAGTTTTGAGACAGAGTCCACTTTGCAGCTCATACTGGCCTGGGACTCATCATCCTACTGCCTCAGTCTCTCCAACAGTGGGATTACAAGCTTGTGCCACCATGCCTGGTTAAGGAACTGTTTTTAATATGTATCATTTTCTATAGAAAAAGATTTCCTTAAAGCCTCAAAAGCAGGCAATTCTGAATTTCATACATCCCTTTTGGGAGGCAGCGTCGCCCCAAGGATGAATGGAAGGAACAGGGAATTTATTAAATTGCTGAAAGGAAAAAGGATAAATAAATAAATGAAGTAAGAAATGAAGGAAGGAAGGAAGGAAGGAAGGAAGGAAGAAAGGAAGGAAAGAAGGAAGAAGCTATCAATTTATTTTACTGCCCTTTGACCCCTGAGACTGATCCTCTTCCATTAGCAAAGTGTTAGTAAATCAGTCAAATTTGGAGGGAAGAAGGGGAAGTGAGCATAGACATAAGATCACATTATGCCTCAAGGAAGCAACCTTTAAAGGGATATTAGCTGACAGATACCCAGGGCCTCCTGCAAACTGTTGAACTTTCTAAACATGTAGCTGGAGGAACCATATTGCTTTTCTTCCCTCTTTGGAGTCACTAGCAAAGTGACAGTAATAAAGTTTATATCCCCCAAAGCCTGGCCACCCTCTACCAACTGAGTGTCTGCCACAAAGAAATAACTAAGCAAGCACTCATCTCAGATGAGGGTAGTGACATGTCATTCCTTGAGAACTTGAAACAAATGTAGAAAACAAACAGACAAAGCCCATAATAAAACAAAAGCCAGGCTTTGGAAGTACAGCCAGATGTGGGGAAGAGACTTACCAATTTGCAATTCAGGATATATTTCATAAAGACACCAGTCCACATTGCAGTCACAATGAGTTTTTTCAAAAAGATTGTCCAGAACATCCCGCGCCAACTGTCGCTCATCCACCATCAGTGACTTGGTACTGTTATCGTCCATGTGCACCTTAACCACAAGCTGGAGATGAAGCCACAGAACAGTCAGTCAGTTTCGGCACCTGGGGCACCCTGCTAAGCTGAAGGTCTCTGCATTGCTATCACTTCTGTAGCTGTTTATTAGGAATGCACTGTGTGAACATCTTGCTAGGCTGTTGTTACTGTAGCTCACAGGGTTCAGAGTTTGGTAAGATGGTAGATGACTTTTCTCAATCAGCAGTAGTGGCATGATTGTTGTAGGGGATAGCCAACCACTTTCAGATTGGATTTAAAACCTGCTCTATAGGACAGAACTCATGCCTTGGTACTGGACCAAGAACCCAAGGATGAGGGAATCATGGGCCTCAATAGGAGAATCTAATGCTATTATTAGACTAAACGGATGTAATATCAAACTGCCTTCTAAATACTTAATATTTTTATCTGTAGCTCTGACTCTCACGAGGGTGTCATGATTCAATTGGTCAAAGTACATAGAATATGTGACTGGAGTGCTTAGCACTGAATGTGACATCTATACTTCATCCCTCCCTGTAAGGCTCAGAGAAAGAGTGTAAGAGCCTAATGTTGGGGCAGATTGCTGAGGAGCAGAGCCTTCTGTACAGAAGAGGATTGCGGTTCAGAAGCTCGCAGCAGCTGCAGTTACTTAGACAAAGTTTGCTCAGGATCAAAGTTTGCTCAGAACAAAATTGCAGCACGGGAGGGGCAGTCACGAAGCCCTACCCTTACCTAAGAGCTATTGTCGGCTGATGGTCTTGGGAGAGGAAAAGTCAGTGTTCTTCAGGGATGTGATCCCTGGTAGGTTGCCCATTCTCCGATGGATGGGCATATCATGTATACATACTGGCAGCACCAACAAGTTTCAGTGAACTGAAAAAATGGGATATGAAGTTGGGATAGGAAGTGGTAGGGGTAGTTAGAAGAGTCGGAGAGGGGACTGTGAGGGGTGGATTTGGTCAAAGTACACTGTATACATGTCTGAGATTCTCAGAAGGCAAATAACAAATATTTAAAAAGTGGAATGCATCCAAACCTCACTGTGAATTCCTTTATAGATTAGAAACACAGAGGTAGAAAAATAAATTCAAAACCACAACACAGACAACAAGCAAGGCCCTTGGCCCAGTTTTAAGTCCCTGTATCCTGGCGTGGGAGACAGAAATCAGCAGTGAGGAAGCACTGACGTCCTGCTTTCCCAACATCCTTCCGTTTCTTGTTCCTATTTTGCTTTCAGGGCTAGCAACATTTCTTGGTTAAAAGGTCTCCCTGTATCTTGTGACTGAAGTTCCTTTGGTAAAGACTTTTTAGGTTAAAAGCCTGTGCACGGCAGCCTCAATAAGCTAGGTTTTGCCATTGTCCCCAGGCTGCCAACCAAAGGGACAAATCAAAGTGACCAGCAGAAAGAGGAGATATATTCAATAAGACTACACTGGGAAGAAGAAGAAATAAAAGGGGTGCAGTGGCTCTTGAATCACTGTTTAGGGTATTGGAAAGAGGTTTAAGGTTTAAATAGAGGGCAAGAGATTTGCGTAATTAGACAGTCCTGGTTAAGGCGTGGCTGTGCCCACCATGGACCTGTCATTGTTTGACTCCAGTCTAACTCATAAAGTGTCATAACTGTAAGACTTCTCTTCCTGAGGAAAGGTCTTCCTCTAGTTGTGTCCATTTGAGACAGCCTAGAATGACCTGAAAAAAAGCGTATCGATTGAGTAATTGTCTTTATCAGCTTGGTCTGTGGACATGTCTGTAAGGATTGTCTTGACTGATGCAGGTTGGCCCAGCCCACTGTGGCCTGGGGAGTCATTCCTCAGTGAGGTGATCCTGAGATGGATAAAAATGCCAGCTAATCATGAATGAGCCTGTGAGTCAGCCAGTGAGCAGGCTACAAGCATCATTCCTTCCATTTCCGGCCTTGAATCCCAGCCTGACTTTTCTTCAATGATGTTCCCTGATCTGGAAGAGCAAGTCAAATCCACCCTTCCCTTCCCAAGCTTGCTTTTGGGCAGAGATTTTTTAGCCACACCAACAGAATGAAACTAGAACTAGCTGATGGCGCCAGAGTTCAAGCCTTTCTTCTGCTCTCTGCATGATGTTACCAGTGAAATTTGAATTCTTTGAGGTCCATTATTTCAGTAGTCTGATGGCACAGGGAGGGGACATGTGTTTCTTCAGGTACCTCCTTGCCTGTCATGATGATTATACCCCCTTTAACTTGGCTAGAGTCAGGTCTTTTTTGCATTTCTCTGTGGAAGACATACCTGTTGCTCTTTGCTGAGAATTAGTATTGTAGAACAGTTAGTTACCTGTCCTAGCAAACACCACTGACATTAGTGCTTTAAAAGCACCATTTCTGACAGAGAAAAATGCTGACACTTGACCATGCTTCATTCCTGCTTAGAGATGCTTTAGAAAGGGCAACATATCCTTTCGGTTTTTTTTTTTATAGTGAGGAAGATATTGCTAAACTACACAGTTTCATAATGTTGGAAGGGACTTCTTTTCGGCAGAAATGGTAAACTAGCTTTAATCCATATGCATTTAAGAATATCCATAATTGTAAAGTTTAGAAAATATGACTGAACAGGAAGAAATCATATTTACGGTTCTGCACCAACATGGAGCAGTACCGCAGCATGGCAACGCTACGGAATTCATCACATGATCGTCTCTGGAGCCAAATGACTTGGTAATGAAATCTCATTTTCACTCGCAGATTGTTAAATGGAAAATATTTTAGTCCTAAATCATGCAAATTACATTTTTGAGTTTCTATAGTAAGATCTGCAAATGGAATTGCTCTGTCACAGAGCTTTAGAATAAACTAACAAATAAGTCAGATCATGTTTCGTGCTCCCAGCTTCAAAAGCTTGGTGGCATAAGCTATGTACATCATTTGTAATTCAAAATAATGTCAGCATCATACCAAATCCGTAAGAGCAAAGACTTCCAATGGGGGACCCATGTTTTTGTTTTTATGTTTTTATGAGACAGGGTCTCTGTGAGTGGCTCAGGCTGCCCTTGACCTTTCGATCTCCACCTCAGCCTCCAGCACTAACTCACTTTAGTCCTTTAAAGCCTGTGTGAGACCTCACAGTTATTTTCTTTAAATGTGGATCATTTCTATTATTTTGTTAGTGTGCTGTTTTCCATACAGGGTGTTGTCTGAAAGAATATGTATGGCCAGAGAGGGTCGGGGCCTTCTTTCCTCCCCCTTGAGGAGCGCTTTCCTCTGCATCTTCCTTGGGTCCAGTCAGACTGTGCCTTGTGTTTGCTGACACAATCTATAGAAACTGAAAGGGGTAAAGCTATGTCGTTTCGGATAGATGGCCGCGAAGAGCTGACAGGACTCCCATTCTCCACAGACCCTCTGAAGCAAGCCGACTGCCTCTGCTCTTGTCCTTTCTTCTGTAAGAGACCCTTCTCCTTTCATTTCTATTTTAAAATACACTGTGTGGCCTTCATTTATAAATAATCCAGTGGTTTGAAAGTGTGAAATTATGATTTTTTTAAACTTACTCATTTTCCCTCTGTCCCTTCTTCCCTCTCTCGAGGTGAAGAGGATCAATCCCAGGGCCTTGCACTTGTTAGGCAAATGTTCTACCAGTGAGCTATATCCCAAGTCCCTGGAGTTTGAGATAGGGTCTCATGGTGTGCCTAGGCTAATCTTGAACTTGTGATCCTCCTGCTGCAGCCCCTGCTCTTATTCTCTTTCATCTGTACTCATAGGCAAAGCCAACCACTCTGGACAGCGTCTCTGCACCTGCTGTTTATTTATAGCTCAAGCCAACACATGCTCAGCTGTGCCAGAGGAATCTAGAGCAA
This sequence comes from Bramus lutescens, assembly GCA_001685075.1. Taxonomy (NCBI): domain Eukaryota; kingdom Metazoa; phylum Chordata; class Mammalia; order Rodentia; family Cricetidae; genus Bramus; species Bramus lutescens. Next base: position 40,327 of record LOEQ01006528.1, on the reverse strand, counting down.
GTCACCCACTGCCATTCTCTACAACTGTAATTGATTTTCCTTAAGAGCTTGCTTGGTTGGTCTTTCATGGTAGCATGACCACTTGTGTAATTTTGTCAGAAGAACTTGTTTATGAGGAGCCAGCACACAGCCTCTGAGTGTGGGAGGGACACACGTGGGGTACTCAAGGAGGAAGAGGACACACATTTAGTAGGCCAGATCAGCCATGGCGGTCAATGAGTGGCAGTGTCACAGCCTGGTCACCTGTGCAGCCACACATCCCTACAATTCATTTCCCATGCCTCGGCCAGTACGGTCTTTAAAACCCACTCCTTAGTTTCATTTGGAGCGCCCGAGAGGCTCCCTGCGGCCTGTAAAGGTATATCCCAAACTTCCCCTGCTACCTCTGCCACATCACCATCAGTTCCTTCCTTTGCTTTTACCAAGCTGCTCACTGAGCTGTGCTCAGCAGTCTTTTATTGTGTTCCATCTCATCAAGCTGATTTTTGCTTGAGGGTAAGATGCTCATTGCCTCATCAAAGTTCATCCCTGCTTGGGGATCCCCTTTACCACTGCCCCATGTACTTAGCTGTTTCCCGCTGCTGAGAACTTTGCTCAAGATCTACCTTCTTAGAGGGGCTTCATTATCCCCAGGATATTTGAGGAGAGACTTAGGCACTTGTCTACCACTTCCTCTGGTTTCCAGATCATGCTTCTTGGTTTTTAAAGTGTAATAAATAATGATGATGATGATGATAGATAATTATCATGTACTACCCATTAATTTGATGTTAGGTAAACATCATCATCATTGTTATTAGATAGTCTTGCTGTACAGGTCCTAGCTGGGTCTGAATTTACTGTAGTAGTCCAGGGTAACCTTAAATTTGCAGTCCTCCTGCCTCTGGATCCTGAGTGCTGGGATCAGAAGCACGGGACACGATGCTGAGCCTCGTTTAATTTTCTGCACTGCACTTGCTAGAATTTGCTCGACACAAGTAACAATCTCACGGGGCCTTTATCATTACACGCAGCCATACCTCCTCCAGTGCAGGGGTGCACGGTTAAGAGGGCAGCCTCCAGACCATGGAGGTCCAGAGGGGTTATAGGCGATGGATTAGTGGGTACTGCACTGGGTGGTGAACACTCAGGAGACAAGTAGAGAAGGTAAGAGAATTTTAGGGAATAGTGTATACAGTGATGAGGACGATCTCCCTCAGGTGACTGAATACTTAAGGGGGACAGAAAATAGCCCAGTAAGAATCTGGGTAAGAGTGTGAAGGATGGGTAGGTACCAAGGCGCCGCAGCAAGTGCTTGAGGAGTGAGTGCTCGAGGAGCCAGGGTCTTGAATGTGTGAAGCAGGTGACCTATGCTGAGCTCCCCAGAGGCATGGGGAAATTTTATTTAGCTGTTTATCAGTAACTATAATATGGTATCATTAATTTAACTTCACCTTATGCAAAATGATGGATGATTTACCTTCTTAACCTTGGCTTCCTTCAGTTTTTCCAACGCTAATTTAATTTTATCAGCCTTTGCTCGGGCTTCTTCTTCTTCCTGTAAAGGGGCAAAACAGTCAAAAGAGTCTAATAAATAATACCAGCAGGTAATTGCTTGTTAGTGTTCGTGTCTAGTTGATTTATAGTAATAAAATAATCAACTTTTACATCTTTCATTTTCAAAATATAAATAAAAGCTTATGACTAAAATATTCAATTCAAGGGTACAGAAAGAAACTGCCGTTATGGCCATAGTAATTCATCCTAAAAGATGAAATTATTACCTCACCAACTGTATAATGCACTTAGAGCATGATATTCTGTGCTCAGCTCACAAAACAGGGGACTGTGCTAGCTTGAATGACCAATAGCCCTGTAAACTCATGTACTTGAACTCTCAGCCTCTAGCTGGTGGTGCTGTTTGGGAAAGGAAAGGAACTATTAGGATGTGGCCCCTTGCTGGAGGAAGTGCATCAGTGTGAGTTATGGCCTCACCCCACTCCTACCTTGCTTTTCGCTTCTATCGTGGGCATGGAAAGGTGAGCTTCCTGCTCTGGCAGCCGGCTGCTGCGTCTCCGCAGACAGGATAGACATTCCCTGTAAGCTAACGTAAACTTGTCCTCTCTTAAACTGCTTTGGTTGTAGTATTTTTATCAGCAACAGAAAAGGAACTGATACAGGGACCAACCTACAGAATCTAATAACACATCCATACTAAGGGAGTTGAGCACATCATAAAATCATATGCATCCTCTTGGATCAGGATATCTATTTAGAGGGGGATTCACAGTTTTTATTATAAGCTTAAAAGGGTCCTTAACATCCTAATTTTTAATATTGAAGCCAAAACGTAACCTTACAAATCACAAAACCTCCAAAGCAAAGCAAAACAAACAAAACACCACACTGATGAACACACATGAACAACAGAAAAGACTGGAAGGTATTCTTATGAGCTGAAATTCCTTTGATCACTTAAAATCCTGAGAATAGGACTATTAAGGTTCTCTGTCTGTCTGTCTGTCTGTCTGTCTGTCTGTCTGTCTGTCTGTCTATCTATCTATCTATCTATCTATCTACAATGATTAGGAAGTTAAGTGCCCTGGCTACATCCCTACTGTTTGAAGTAGAACTATCTCTTTTCATACCACTGGTTGTTGAAATACTTTTGACTGCCAAGGTGCTTTAAGAACACATGAAAGTGAGGAACTTTGTAAGCCTCCACCTGTGCATTCAACTTTGCACTTACTTTCAAGGAATTCATAATCCCCTTGAAACCTTGAGGAACCCTATGCTAGGAGCCTCTGCTCTATCTTAGTCACCAGTTTAAACATGATTTTTTCCTAGAGTAAACATGGTGAGGTAATGAGTGTGACAGATATTTGATTTATAATTAAAATTGTTGGAATTTCCCTAGGATCCCATGAATCACACCGACCACCATCAGCCAGCAGACCCCGTCTGGAAGCTACAGTTCACTGAGCTGGGTTCTCATTGGAAATGTTCTTAATGGGCCCATTTAAGAAAAATTATTCAAAGTGTTCTCTTTGCTCTTTTTTTTTTGATAGACATGTTGTAATTAACTTGCCAAATAAGGACAATGTAAACTTTGCAGTTATTTTACATAATTCAGAAATGTAGCAAGCATTCATTACCTGTCTTTACAGTACCCTCCCCAGTGAAGACATTCCAAAGACATATAGTCTTTGTCCTATTGAATAGGGTTGCCAGAGGCAGCAGTTCAATTTAACTCAACTTAAAAACCTGCTATTTTCTATAATCTTGGCTAGAAATAGGAACGACGAAACACATAAACCAGTTTCTTAATCCGTGAAAAATTAACAACCATGTCCTCCAAAGCTTGAGTATTATTAAGGAATATGCACATGGACATATGACCTACAGTTAAACCATGGTAAACATTATATTTGGTGCTAACGTGTTCTTCATACACGTCCTCATCCAAACTGAAGTTGAAGTTTAATTTGCATTGTAAAGGATTAAAAGGTGGGACAAAGAGATGTCTTTAAAAAGTAAATGGATCATGAGCAGAAAGCTCCCGTTGGAAGCTAAAAAGGTGTCAAAACCATGCAATAACACTCCCCAACCTCCAGAGCTGAATAAACCTTTATTTTTCTATATTACCCATCTGTGGTATTCAGTCATAGCAATAGAAAACAGATTAAGACAACATTGCTCATGGAAGACTCTCTGAATTTGCAAGAAATATACACTATCCTTTTTCATAGTACTTCAGCGGTCTAGGCATACAAACTTATGGATGTAATTATCGCTTTAAACAAAGTCCAAGGGGATGGGCAGTAATAAATAGCAATGGTTCTACCATTTTGGGTCCTACACACTTTTTTGTGGGATATTTGCACATTGTGTGAAGATAGTATTGCTGGGATTGTTGTAATAAAAAGCTGAATGGCCAATAGCTAGGCAGGAGGTATAGGCAGGACTTCTGGCCAGAGAGAGAACTCTGGGGAGAAGAAAGGCAGAGTTGCCAGTCAGATGTAGAGCAAGTAGGATGGGCAATACGGAGATGAGGTAACGCCACAAGGCAGAATGTAGATTAATATAAATGGGTTAATTGTTATAAGAGCTAGTTGAGAACAAGCCTAAGCTAAGGCCAATCTTTCATAATTAATAATAATATTTGGGAGCTGGTGGTACAGAGAAAGATTTATTATAATACTTACTTTAGAGAGAGGTTCGGGAGGAGGTGGAGGTGGGGGTGGTAGAAGGTCTAACATGGGTTCTGCAGGTGGAGGTGGTAAATCATCCTCAGAGAGGCTAACACCAGCTGCAGTAGCACTTGCTCCATAACCAAGCGAGGCTGCACCCTGGCCTTCTGATGCTGCGTGATGCTGATTCTGAGAGGACTCTTTCTGAGCCTGGATGGTCCTCTGCTCGGCTTCACTTATATCCGCTACCAAATCTGCCATGAGAGCATCTAAGTCTTGGTCTTCCAGGGCATTTAAGGATTCTAAGAGGAAAAATAGGATTAATGGGGTTTAAAAAGTCTGGATAAAACAGAAAGCAGTTTTTTTTTAAAGAGCAATATGTACATACATGGGAATCATTATTTATGATTGTTATAATTGTTGTGATACAATACGAAAGATTGAAATCTTTTTATCCCTTTAGCACATACATTTTGGAACTCCCGAAATAATTACATTCAGTGCTTAATGTGAGTAAGGGTCTAACAGGAAGAAAAGGGAGAACCTGTGCTCTGTAGGGGTGCCTCACTCCAGCCCGGAAGTCAGAGTAGAGCACAAGAGCAGATGTCTGCATAGGGACTCCTGAATATTTCAGTGCAAAAATCCTTGGGCTTTGGAACAGTAGAGGAGGAGAAAAGTGGAAATGGTTCTTCCTAAGCATTTGGAAGGGAGAGAACTGTGATCAGCTGGGTTTCAAATCCCTCCACCTGACCTCGAGGAACCTTACATTCTCAAGTGCAAGCTTAACAAATCGAAGATATTAAAGAATAAAGCCAAAGAGACCAAATAGTAAAGGTTTTATGAAGACAGTGGGTCGGGCGAGAGTTTATAAGAAAGAATGAACAAGGCTTTTAGGGAGATGGGGAAGGAGGAGAATTTATTAGGACTTTGTCCAAGTTTGAGATTACAGTAGAGGCCACACGCATTCTCAGCAAGTTGACCAGATTGGTGTGCACTGGGGATCATGCAGCCACCACATGATGACCGGGTGAAGAAGGGATAGATGCTGTGCAGGATGGCCCAGAATGAGGAAGTGGGAGTGTTAGAACATGAGCCTACTTAGCAAAAAGCAGAAAATGCTATGAGCCAGTTCATCGCCAGATATCACCAGTGCCATGTAGCACTGATGCTCATTAATAACTTATTAATATGCCAAATAAAAATTTATTGATATAGCTTAAGTGTATTACCATTGATACATTAATCAATATGGAATTAGACAGTGAGAAATAGAGAATGAGAAATGGATTCCATTCTTAAGTTTGTCATTCTCTGAATGACTTTGGGTGAAATATTTTTACCCATTTTAACAACACTTTAACTGAGGGCAATAAAAATGCATTTTCAAAAAACTTAAATTATACACATCAGGAATTTGGTGGCTTTATCCTCTCCCAAAGTCAGTCCCTACATGAGCATCTTGTCTCCTTGTTGTGACACCCTAATATGACTGTGCTTAGATATTTATGAGTTTCTTTGACTCTGTCATCTTTGCTACTTTTTTGATACTGGGAACTAAGTGTCTAGAAAACATAGAGTTGACTACAGCAGCGGAAACACTGACTAAACTTAAATTTTGGTGGAGCTGATGATAACATGCTCATTTGTAGCACTTCCTGAGGCAGAAGCAGGCAGATTTCTGAGAGTTCAAGGCCACCATGGTCTACATAGAAAGTTTCAGGCCAGCCAGGTGAGGCCCTGTCAACAAAACAAATAAAGCTAGAAAATCCTCAAACGAAAGACCCGTTGGAGCCCATGTGTGCAAGTATCTGTTAAGCGTGGCAGACATGAGTCCACAAAAGTGGATTAGTCTGTGGAAGCTTCATGAACATGGTCGACATGGATGGTGTAAGAAGTTTGGGAACAGAAGAGTGAGGTAAACAGAGAGCACTAGAGCCGGGTGGTGGCGCACACCTTTAGTCCCACCACTTCGGAGGCAGAGGCAGGCGGATCTCTGTGAGTTCGAGGCCAACCTGGTTTACATAGTGAGTTCCAGGACAGGCACCAAAGCTACACAGAGAAACCCTGTTTTGAAAACAAACAAACAAACCTCAACAGGAACAGCAACAAAACAAAGCAAAACAAAAAGGACAAAGATGAGGGAAAGGGTGTACAATAATTGACCTAGAGATGGTCACTGGTGCCTCCAGGCTTTTCAAGAAGACCTGGGAGGACAGGAACAACGAAGTTAAGTGAGAAGGGGAAGCAGAAACGGGACTCAGGGTTCCCTGAGGGCTTCTTTGCTCCTTCCCTGAGGCTAGGTTCTGTTGGGGGTGGGGGTGGGGCTTCTTTGCTACTTTANNNTTGGTAGCCACTGAAAGTCTTTAGCGACTCTTTCTCCAGAGTTCCAGGGAGGCTTCTCTTGGGCACAATGGATGCATGTCTGACTCCAAGAGGTCCAGCGAATTCTTACAAAGTTGGAAGTGATTTCAAGATTTATTATCATTTCAACAACATCAGATCTAACAGTTCTCTCTGCAGAAAAATGGAAAAGAGGATCCTGCTATAAAGGAGAGCTTTATCTTACAGAGATTGGAAGTTTCAAATGGTAAATTATATGCAAATATGTATGCAAAATAAAATAATGTATTTAGAACAAAGCATATTTTTAATCAGTTCCAATTTGTATATTATCACTTGTTATTAAACAGTTAATTGTTATCCTTGAAGAGACATTTTTATTAACATATTCTTGCTTCTTAGTAATAAGAAATTTTTCTTTTTTAAAGTGAGGTTATCCTGAGACTTTCATAAATGGAAGATGATCTTCCTTTTCATTATTGGCAAAAATATCTAATAGATTTTCTTAATTCAATGTAGACATAGTAAAATACTGCCCACTGTCCAGGGTTTACACACTATTTACCACGATGTCCACATTTCCTTAGTTTCATGGTCAGAGTACAGTTCATGGAGATTTCAGTCATCATTATGGCTTCAAATTGCTTAAGAAAACAAGTTTCTGTGCTTACCATTTAAATCCTTAAAGCCCACACTGTAGTTGAACTCTTCTTGGGGTGGCTTGGGCTCTGGAGGAGGAAGAGTATCCACTCCTAGACTCTGTGAAAACAGATCCCACAGTTTCTGTGCATGATTCATAAAAACAATATTTCTGAAGCCCCAAACACTCATGATTTATACATTTTTTCTCTCCAAATATGCTCTTAAAGATTATGTTCTTACTTAAATGTTTATAAGGATTTTTTCTATCCAAGAAAATTTCAGTTTACTCATCTTCTCTGTCTCTATCTCCATCCATCACTGGACGAAGGTTCTATGGTGATATTCAAGATATTCATCAGTGTGGCTATGGGACAATGCCAGTTCAGGTACCCTCTCCTCACCTGCCAAAGGAACAAGATGGGGACATCTCCTTGGACACCTGGGATCCCCTCTAGAGTCAAGTCTCTTGACAACCCTAAAATGG